>VZQC01004854.1:0-28659 GCA_009823505.1 Rhizomys pruinosus
TGTGGGGGGGGGAGTGCATGTTTTTAATTTGGGAGCAAACTTAATTCCTTAACTTAAAATATCCTACAGGTAAAAGAAAGTGTTACAAGATGATACGGCAATAACACAAAAATTAAAGAGACATTTGTATATGTTAATCCCAAAGTTATGTGTTATATAAATTTTGTATAGGTTCATAACCCAAGTTATTGTGTATATAACTTGTTATATACCATAGTCTCACATATATCTCGACATATCTCCTATATCCTCTCCTACATCTTAGTTTGTCTCATTTTAGGCTTCGTAGCCTATGTTTCGCTTCGTTGCCATTTTCGTGGTGTTGGTGGCCATGGTAGCTCCCGCTGGACCTCCTTGGGCTCCTAGCCTGTTCAGTGTTTATCTTTCTCCTTTGTCTTGGTTCCGGTCTACCCTGGCCTCTCTATTTTTTCTGCCTTCCCCCCCCGCCCCGTCTCCCAACTTTCTTTCCCTTGTCGCAACCACTTAACGGACCCTACAGACTTCACGTTCACTTCCCAAAACACGTAGCATACAGTCAATTGATAAACACTTTGGGTGAAATTTAATGAAGCTTATGCCCTTGGCTCCTGTTTTGTGTATGTGTCATACAACTTAGGCATCTATAGCGTCAAAGATAAAACCTAAAAAAAAGAGGGGAGTGGGAGGTGGGTACTATCCTGTTCTGGGATACAAATGGAAACTCTGTGTTCCAATCTTATTGATTAATTTTCAATTTTTCTGATCTTGAAACTAACAATGGGAGGAGATTTTATGTTTCCCACAGGGGAAAAGTCACCAATCTAAATGACTGAAAACATACAAACTTATGGCTTGCAGGATAAACTGGGGAATGCCAACAGAGAGGTCTGACCCTCTGACACATTAAGGAATTGAGGCCTCAGACTGACCTGAGTCACTGGACACTGCGAGCATATCTCTGAAAAATAATTGGGGTTGTAGCTGTTTATAATGGCCGCCTAATGAAGTTTGCCTTCAGATGACTGAGAAACCTTCCTACCTCCTCCCTTTATAGGAAAAAAAAAAAACAGATGGTAATGAAACCACTCCCTAAGGCGGTAAACTAGAGCCAATTGTTCAGTGGTAATTCCTATAAAACAGGCATATAGTATTAATTGATTGATAGGCATAGGAACTGTATGAAAGGATATTTCTCTCACTAGAGCCAAATTAAATAGTAAGGGTGTTGCATAAGTTGTGTTAATCAAGCAAAATATATTACTACAGAAAACGGAACTTCTGACATCACAATGGTTATTCTACCGAGGAGGAGTTGGCTAGGGGAATGTCAAACACACCCCCCCAAATTATAAAGGCCATTTGCCTACAAGCGGGAGCTATATGCAAGGAGAAGGCAGTAAGTCCCTGTTGGCGAAGACCTGGTGTGAGCATGAAAAAATGTTATGAGACGTCAACTGCTAGCGTACAACTGGCCTCTGAAATGCTATGAGTAGCATTATCCAAAGGCCACGTAAAGCAATCAGCACAAAATATTGGTCTCCTGAGACAAGCAAGACTCCTCCCGTCAATGATCAGCTACACCTCTCAACAGCCTGGAGATACTGTGCAACAGTAGCAGCAATGTCTTTAGATATAGCCAAAATCTAATTAGCTATAGCTCTCTCTCTGGAGGAATAACTCACAGCAAGATGCCACAGCTAAATGTCCTTAGTGTTAGGAGATGTTCTGGGCCACAATACGAAATTTGTCACCTTTATAGAGAAACCACAGTTTGCGGATTAGCTGCCAACCAAGCACTGTGTTATGCTCAACAGCTTAGATTGCACATAAATAATTGGTACTGCGTAACTGCCTGTACCCAGAGGCTTGTGCTTTGTTAGTATGAATAAAAGGGTATCACTGGGAAAGGCTGTCAATCGCATGAAGGGAAACAACCTGACAGACTAGGCAGTCCAAAATGACAACTCCAAAGAAAATTAGACGTGTTTTGTTTCTCACCACTCTGCCCCTTGCTCCCAAGACCAAGGGAACAAATGCGGAAGAGGAGGCGATGTAGATTGTAAGCAGGGCTGGACAGAGAGATAGGGTGAATCATGAGATTACAGGACATATAGTCTGCACTCCTGATTGTCAACATGCTGTGCAACAACAAGGCTTCTCAACTGGACTATGGAACCTTTGTTGTTCAAATTTTGGACAAGATACTTGCAAAATGACCCACATCTACAAATTGTTAGACATACTGAGTTACATGCATGTTTATCTGAAACACACTGTGCTCATTATGTAGCAATCCCTCAAAAATAAAAAAACATAATTAAAAAAAAGAGTCTTTTCTATGCTATGTCTTGTATAGTTGTGTGCCAACATTATTTCTTTATCACCAAAATTACCATCCAGAAAACTTTCCGAAAGATTAAGAGTTTAGTACGGTGTCAGGCTACAACCAATAACCTAGAAAAATCAGTAAGCTTTCTTTTACACCAACAATAAACAAGTGTAGAAGCGATATATAAAAAAGACCTTCCCCTCACAATAGCCGTCACCATTATAAGATATCCTGGGAAAGCAACCTTAACCAAAGTATAGCAAAATGCCCTCACAACAAAATTTAAAACCCCTGAGACGGAGTATTGAAAATAATCAAAGATGGAAAGACCACTCCTGCTTATGTTCGGAAAATAATATAGTAAACCGTCCATTTACCCCAAATTATATACCTGTTCAACGTAATCCCAATTGAAATCCCTATGAGCTTTCACAGACTTGAAAAAAAATCCTTAAATCATATGAAAAAACAAAAGACCTGAATAGCTAAATGCAACCCTGAGTGAAAAATGCCAATACAGGGGGGATTGCCCTACCAGACTTCAAACTATATTACAGGGCCATAGTCATAAAAACCTTGGTACTGAACAAAACAGACCCATTGACAATGAAACAAAATTGAAGATCCAAACTTGAGCTCATACAATTTCAGCCACCTCATAATTTGACAAGGGGACAAAAAAACCTCAATGGAGGAAGGATAGCATCTTCAGCAAATGGTGCGTGGCAAAATTGGATCACCATTTGTAGAAGACAAAATTAAAACCCCTACTCTCACCCTGTACAAAAATCAACTCCAAGTGGATCAAAGATCTCAACGTGAAGCTTGAAGAAACAATTTTTGAAGGATGTGTTCGGTTCTCAGTTTGAGGAGATGTGGCCTATCATGGTAGGGTGGCCATGGTGGCTCCAGGCATTGGGGACAAAAGGGAGGTGGCTACACTGCCCTGGCAATCAGCAAACAGAGAGAAATGCAGACTGATGCTCATCAGTCTTTCTCCATTTTCCTCCTTTATTTAGTCTGTCCCCAAATAGTAAGTAATGTATTAGGGCTAACCACAGGAATCCGTGGTCTAGATGCTTAGATCCAAGCCCTGACAGTTCTGTGCCACAATTATACGACTTTGAATGTTGTTTTCACTATTGGTGCTGTTATTTCCCCAGAAATAAGGAGAATGTGAACAAGGCCCATGGCTCTTAGAACAGAGGAATAAAATACGTATTACTTGTGCCTCTATAGCAGAATTACTGAAGATGCATTCAGTTAAAACCAGGAAAGTATATATAGCATTTTAGTAAGATTTCCATCTAAAATGAATCAAAAGAACAAAACACAGTATGGGAAAGGAAGATAATGTTTAACATCTATTGTTTTTAGTCAGTTGTTCCATTCAGGCACTACAGTAACAACTGTATCTAAATTTCCTCATTATAAACATTATTGCAAGTGTGTATCTTCCTCTTTCTGTGAGGAAACAATCCCAGAGATAATCCCCATTTATTTATTGCATCATTCAAGTAATATTAACTGAAATTTTATAACATAGTGGGACAAGAAGCAGAGCCTAAATTAGGTCTGAATACTGCCATTTAAAAATTTCATTTTGGGCCAGAGAGATAGCCTAGCGGTTAAGAGCACCAACTGCTCTTGCAAAGGACCTGGGTTCAATCCCCAGCACCTACATGGCGGCTAAGAACCATCTGTAACTCCAATTCCAGGAGAACTCCGGTTCCAGGGGAATCCGAGACCCTCTTCTGACCTCCGCAGCATTGAATGACACGGGTGCACAGAGCTACATGCAGACAGTACATTCATACACTTACAAAAATAAATAAAAATAAAAATAAATTTTAAATTTCATTTCAGGGGGCTGGAGAGATGACCTAGTGGTTAAGAGCACCGACTGCTCTTGCAGAGGACCTGGGTTCAATCCCCAGCACCCGCACGGCGGCTGAGAACCATCTGTAACTCCAATTCCAGGAGAACTCCACTTCCAGGGGAATCCTACACCCTCTTCTGACCTCCATGGCACTGCACAACACGGGTGCACAGACCTACATGCAGACAGTACATTCAAATAAATAAATAAATAAATAAATAAATAAATAAATAAATAAATAAATAAAAATTTCATTTCAGCAAAACTGGGTTTTTATACTCTAGATAATTGTGCAATTATTTTATACACATAATTATCAAATAGAATCATTCAATGCAATGAATTGGCAGCTATCAAACCACAGCCAATAAATGTTTAAAAGACATCTACATATGAAAAAGCATAAGAAAGAGAAAGAAGTAAAAAGAGCCTTCATCCTGTCCAATACAAATATTTTAATAAACATGTCAAAATTTACTATAGCACTCTCTCAAGGATCCATATTCTGCTAAGCCATGATATTAAGGCACTAAATATTTGCTTCTAAACTATGTTAAGTCTTCTCTGGAACTTTGAAATCTCTATCTTTATTCAAAACAGTTGTATCATTTTTCTAAAAAAATTTTAACTGCACAAGTAAGGAATTTTTCAGGAAAAATGTCCTTTATCTTTCATGCAAGTTCTTGGTATTGTGCTATTTGTTACCATCGTTTAACCATTTTGGAATCTTTTAGTCAAAACACTAAATGACTGTGTCATTTTAATGGGACATGTAATAAAAATGATTTATGGGCTTGTTTGCACTGATGCTCCAAACTGTGATTACATGTCAGCTCTTGAGAATCGCTTTGATTGGGTTGAATGTTGGAGATGTGATTCAAGTGGTTTCTTCCCATAATTCCCACTGAGAGACCAGTCTCCTGGCTTCACTGCTCTTCTGGCAAAAAAATGATAGATACCAAAAGGAGAAATCTGGCCTAAGGATATCAACATTTCATCCATATTCATTACTTACATCCCATAATCAAATCCTCACTGACATGGTGGAGGGAACCACAGTTTCTTAAATTTCACAGTTCTTAGAAGTAAAGAATCCAAGGATTTGATACTGGGCCTCCCCTCAGCTCACAGCCTTGACTACAGCATTAAATCACCGAGTCTCTTGGTTTCTTCCTCTGCCATTTGACCTCAAATGTATCTAGCTTGCAAATATAAGGCAAATACAGTTAGTTTGTATTTATTCAAGAGTTTTCAGTCTTCAAAGTACATGATGTTGCTGGTGGGTTTTGAGTTTGAAAACATTAATGAATGTTCCTAAGCAGGGTGTAGCTAGCTGGTTGTTGAACTGTTTGTCTACTGGATGTAAAGTGCTTGGTTCAGTCTTTAGTAACACACACACACACACACGCACACACACACACACACACACACACACAATTTCTGAATATACAGTCCCAATTTAGGCCTAAACTCATTTTTCCTAGACCATTTGCTAATTGTGTTGAAATAAATGTGCCCTGGTTGCCAATAGGAAGAAACCATAGAATTATCTGGCTCAAGAAACTTCATTGACCCTAAAAATCATCATGGTTGAATGAATAAAGTAAGTGAATCCTGTGTGCAGGTTTAAGAAAAAGGAGTAAGCACCAGGCATGGTGGAGCATGTCTTTAATTCTAGCACTCAGGAGGTAGGATTAGGCAGACCTCTATGAGTCCAAGGACAGCCTGGTCTACATAGCAAGTTCCAGGCCACCTGGGACTACAGGGAGACCCTGTCCCAAAAAGACCAAAAAAGTAAAATAAAATAAAATAAAATAAATCAAAAGGAGTAAGTCCCAGGTGTATAATACCTTAAGCTCCTGACTCTGAGTTGTTGCAGTGTTCCCTTATGTGAGAGTCTGACTCATCCAAAGGCTCCTCATACACTTGATCTGCACCAGAAAGAGTACAGAGAGAAGCTCCATTTCACCAGCTCTGGAAAATCAAAGTTGTCGAAACCAGAGCCCTCCACTCCACTATTGAAGTTATGACTCATTATCCCAGTCTTCATGGAGGAGTCTTTCCCCTCCAGGGTTGCCCCTCACTTCCTGCTCAGGGCAGTTGAATGATTTGTTATGCAATGGAAAGTACTGTATATGTCCAGACAGACATCAAAGTGGGAGTTTTCTGTATACAAAAGGAAATCTGTAATGTGAATTGAAGACTATCCCAGCAAAGCAAGTTCAGATGGCATTGAACAGGCCCCCATCTCTCACCATTCTCTCTTCATAGTACTGCAACATGCTTCCTAGTCACAATTCACCAAAGTTCACAGTTTAATTTCACCTCCAAATTTCTGAAAAAGAAAATTTAAATGTTCCCAAGTTATGCATATATTTTAGAGGTTTATAGTCTATATAGGCTTACATTATTGGATTTGCTTTATACAGCAGCCCAGGAAGATACCTATGGAATAAATAAATTTTTATTTTAACTTTTGTATAATAGTTAATTCCCATTGTATAATAGTTAATTCCCACCTCCTTTTGCAAACAGCTGATTTAATTATAGCTCAAAGCTACATTTTCAGTGTCTGAGACCCTATGAGGATAATATGAAAAAGAAGAATAGATAATTGGCTCTACATCATGAGCTAATTTAGATCCAAACTACATATTCTGATGCTTTCTCTTACCATGGGACAGTTTCTTCTCTTTTTAATGGCTCCTATCAACATTATCATCATATTTATTTTCATGTTCTACATTTAGCTAGTAGTCTGGTTTCTAAACGATAGCTTTTAAAAATTACAAAAATTTTACCGGTTCCTTTGTTCTCTCAGTCCCAGAGAAATGCAATACAATCACGAAAGCATCAGGAAGACATAGTCAACACTCATACTAAAGTAACAAAGGTAGACCATTTAGGAGTTTCCTTAAGAAATGGGAAGTAGTTTCCCTTGCCCCCAAATATGTATATATACATATATAAGATATGTATATATTTTACCTATATAAAATATATATGTACACATATATGTATCTATATTCCTTTGTTTCTTTGCCTGCTAAAACTGGCCATAAGATGGAGCTGCCTTCAATATATAGTTGTAGAAGAGTGTCAGAGAGCATCATAAGGGAGGCTACTGTATCTGAATCTGGACTATTTTCAGTAAAGAGAACATGAATTTGTGCTCAGGAGGGAGGACCCAGTTCTCTAAACTCTGTACTCTCACTCCACAAGGCCAGCTTTGGCCAAACTGCCACTGGGGCCTGAGAAGCTGACTCTGTCCTACTTGGTTTCAGTAGAGGACCCTCTTGATATTTTTCCATTAAAAAATATCCTCAAAAAACATGTACTGGAAAGGTGGGTGGCAGGAGCTTGTACAGTTCAGCTTCCAACACTTTGGAACAGATAAAAAGGGAATCTTTAATAAAAATTTATGAAAAAAAAAAGAAATGGGAAGTAGTAAGATATTACAGTAGGAGGTAAGCTGCTTTCCAAAAGATCTTGAGATGGTATGCTCTGCCGCTCATTTTTCTGGAAGAACTTTAGTTCTTAGAATATCAACTCTAAGCACAATTCAAAGGCCAAATGTAAATATATTTTTATTGCCTTGTTATTGTTTCTCTATATTTGTGATTATTGTTATTTCTGTCACATGTAATTTAGTTTCAGGGACATTTTTTAATTATAGATAGTTAACACACTGCTTAAAATGTTTACTGATGGCAAAATCCTATTCCTGAAGACACCACACACTATTGTTGTAAAACACAAAGAAATCAAGCTAAAATTGAACTGGAAGCTTCCTTCCCTGTGAATAGCTTTCATAATGATCAAAAGTGATATTTTGGCTACCAAGGAGAAAATTCATCAATAGTTTTACCTAGTTGTAAACCCTGTGATAACCTACCTGCCAAGAAACATATGCCAACTGATTCAATAGTGGTATGATTGTTTCAGGGGTAACCAAAAAATATCTGCTTAGACTTGAGGCCTACTGCAGAGGAAAGAACATACACCTCATAAACCTGATCAACAGTCAGAGGCTTGGGAGATCATTGGTCCTGAGGCAGAACTTACTGTTGTTTTGTTAAATGAAGCTGTTGTCAAATGCCTTCTAAATATTAGTGTCCATACCTATAGGTTAGTGTGTCTTTTAGCCTTGGTCAGAGGAGCTTCTTTTTGCAGTTGGCAACAATTATTGCAGAAAATTATAATTACTCAAAGTACTGAGACTACTGGGTGCTTGATCACAGATGGTCACCTGTATTTCTTCTTCAAGGCTCACCAGTGTAGTGGAAGAGTGCTGAGAAACAATGTAAAAGCCAGAAGATGGAGAGGAGTTTTGTGAAAAGCTGTCTTCTGGACATGACGTAGCTGATGCACTCACACTCACAACTATGCTAGCTGCACAAGACCCTCCCCTGCACAAACATAGGAACGGGACTAGTTAAGAAGAAGAAGGGATTGGGCAGAAGAAGGAGGGAGATAAGGTAATAGGAGGGATATGATCACATTGTGTATATGTATAAAACTGACAAAAATATTCTTTGTGTTTTGTTGTTTGAGATAGAGTCTCCCTATAGCCACAGCTGACCTGGAACTAGATATTTAGACCAGAATGGCCTCAATCTCACTGAGATCCATCTGCCTCTGCCTCCTGAATGTTGAGATGAAAGATCTCTCTCTCTCTCTTTCTCTCTCTCTCCAGTGTGACAGTGCACATTTTTAATCCTAGTGCTGGGAAGACAGAGACAGGTAGATTCCTGGGGCCCACTGACCAACTAGTAAAGTCTACTCGGTGAGAACCAGACCAATGAGAGACTGGCACTGGCAAATAACGTGTGAGCCTGTCTTCTGGGCTCTTCTGGCCTACACACGAACGCACAGATATGCATGTGCACCTCCCTACACACAAGCACACATACACGCCCATAAACATGCACACACACACACACACACACACACACACACACACACACATACACATACGCACCCCTTTGAAATGTTTTCAGATATAAAACTTTGAAAACAAAAATAAATCATAACACTTAAGCAAAATATGAGATTTATTTTCATTAACAAAAAGTGAGAGTCTAATAAGAGCTTTCTTTTGTTCAAAATGCTATGCTTTTAAAGGTTCTACATATCAGCTCATTACTTACTGTCTGTAATTTCTAATTCTTAGAAACTATTGAAAATGTTCATTGTAGCTCACATACAAAGAAAGAAACCAAAAGCAAAGAAGTTCACATTTTCTTGAAGAAACTCTCAAAGGAAATGACAGGGGAAAAGGAAATAAGATTTGGACACTTTGGGAAAACATTTCTTTGCTGTTTCATAAAGAAAAGTAAATTTCTCATTATCTTGCTTTCATTTCTTTCTTTTTTTTTTTTTTTGCATTCTAATGGCTCTCTGTGTCCTAGTCCTTCCTCCTGAGTGTCACAAAGAAAGGAAAAGCCTGAGGAGTCCAGAATTTCCTGAAGCAGTAAATCACCATCATGATGAATGCAAGTGATTGTCACCTATTGTCCGTGATTTCGATATTTTTTCCTTTCTCTATCTGTGTGTCCCTCAACACCTACCACATTTCCCCACACCTGCTAAGGTCCCAGAGTTGGGCAAATAGTAGAAAAGTCAAACAAAGACCCAAGCTGCACATTCAGCAGCCCTTTTTTGTATATGACGTGCTAACTTCAGTGGTAATTTAAATGCAGGTAGTATTTTTTTTCTGTAAGCTTTAAGAGACAAGCATAGTGCTGGCAAATGGACATTTTTATGATAAAGGAAGTGGCTTGAGAAAAGTAAATTATAAAGAAATTATATCCTTATAAAGAAAATAATATGGAAAGTCAAATCTCACCAAGTGTCATATTTTGTGGTTCTGTTTTAATGGAACAAGACAAGATGGTCTTCAACTCTGTTCCCACTTAACATTTAAGTTCTTATTTCTCAGGCTTTGAATCTGTATGTAGGAAAATCTGGTATTGAAAAATAACAAGCTGGATCACTACCATTAATGTAAAATTGGATAAAGAAAAGAAAGCCTGAAAACTGTCTTATTACATGACTATTAAGTACTGAGAGTCAAAAGTGGACTATGAAAGTGATTGGTTTTATATTTTTCCAATTTATAATTTCAAAATATTTTCCATTATAAATATTGAGTATATTCTCATTACTTATATGAAAATTATTTCTTTCTCTTAAAATGGAAAGGAGAGTAGCCCTACATTTAACAGGACCTTGAAGGAGGAGCCTCATTTTCTTGTCTTTTTTTTTTTTTTTAATTTTATTTATTTTTATAGTGTGTATGATACTGTCTGCATGTCGTTGTGCACCATGTCGCTGCAATGCCGCGGAGGTCAGAAGAGGGTCTCGGATTCCCCTGGAACTGGAGTTCTCCTGGAATTGGAGTTACAGCGGTTCTCAGCCGCCATGTGGGTGCTGGGGATCCGGAACCCGGGTCCTCTGCAAGAGCAGTTGGTGCTCTTAACCGCTAGGCTATCTCTCCAGCCCCATTTTCTTGTCTTAAATGTTGGCTACAAACATTACTATAGAGAGTAAGCATGGAGTGGCAAGGGGCTCATGAGCCTCTGCTCCCGGCTGAAGAGCTGTGGACGTTGGTGGCTTCTGATGGAGGGAGAGTCAGTTTTCTTTAAGGGTGTGGCTCCTCATAGGTCGACCATACTCTAGTGGGTGGCCCCACAACCAGAACTATATGGACAGAATAAATTATAATAAAGGGGTTATTTAGATTTTAAAAAAGAAGAAGCCATGAGGGTAGGGAGGTGTGAGTGGACCTGGGAGAATTAAGGGTATGGATTAAGGTGATATATATATATTATATATATATATATATATATATATATATATATATATATAAGAGAGAGAGAAGAGAGAGAGAGAGAGAGAAGATTATACAATGTAGAAAGTTTCAAGGAATTAATATATATATATATATATATATATATATATAAATTCCTCTCTCTAAATAATAATACTCCACCCCAATCTCTCTCTCTCTCTCGATCTCCTCTCTCTCTCTCTCTCTCTCGATTTGGTCCTTAGGACAGACTTCTTTGATATTACCAGCTTTCTTATGCAGGAGTCTTTGAGACAAGATCAAGGTCCAGTTTTGGGTACAGAATAATTTAACACATTGACATCGATCATTGGCTGGTCAGGCTCAAACTCAAGCACTTGCAGGATAAAGTGGAAGATGGCCTAGCAGTTTAAGAGCGCCCATCGCTCTTACAGAGGACCGGGTTCGACCCCAGCACCACATGGCGGTCTGAGAACCATCTGAAACTCCAGTTCCAGGAGAACTCAGTTCCAGGGGAAGTCCGACACCCCTCTTCTGACCTCCGCGGCATTGCAACAACACGGGTGCACAGACCTGCTATACAGCAGTGCATTGGATACTTCAGAAATAAAAAAAAAAAAAAAGAGGAAGACTAAGCCTTACCTCCTTTAGTTATTATGTCTTGCATACAGCTCAGTCTTTGTTTCTGATATTTAATCTGAGATAAACTGCCTTGCTTCACCGAGGGGTTGACTTGTATGCATCCATTCATCCTAGAACCTAGAGAAGTTCTTTGAAGATGGTGATCAAGAGGAAATCCATGTCTTATATTCAGTTGGTGATGGTTAGCTTTATCTTCAAAGTTGAGAAACTCCTACATACTTTCCTTTATAGTGTCAAGAAAACAAACTAGAGTTTAAACTGATTTGAAACATTTTCTTATGCACCAAAATGTTCTGTCTAACTTGTTTCTATAAATCTGGAGATATCCAGGATTTGCTGCTCTGGATCATCACATTTGATTAATGTTATCTGATGTTGGAGCTGACCATGAAGTAGTGCCTAGTATTATTAGGGGAACATTCTCCTGCCCAGCTTACACCTTAGCACACGCATACATATTAATCATATATATATATATATATATATGTTTAAGAGTCTTTGTTCAAAGTGATGACTGTAAGAAGGTAGTCACCATGGATAAGAACTGGTACAAACTTGAATTCGCAGCAATACAAAATTGAGTTTTGACATTGATGAAAGTTCCATTCCTAAAATGTATGCTAATAGATGAAAATATAAATATTAGAATCATTTATGACAAAAGTATTAAACACATGGTTCAGATGACTGAGAAATACAAAGTGGATGATTAAAAATAGAAAGTTCAGGGTATCTTCCCAGAAAGCTACTCAGATCCTTCCACCATAAGACAATGTTGAAAATCAAAAATGCCATGTTATAATCAATAGTAAGTAAAAAAAGAACATTCCTTTCCAGTTACCTGTATGTGAAGCCTGCTGGACAGGGAGAATAAGAGCATCAATAGGAAGAGAGAGAAGAGAACTGTAAATCCATCATTGGGATTTTGTAAGCAGGAAGTGATTAGTTGGAAGATGATGTGAACTCTCAATAGTGAAGCAGCTCCACTTGAAGGTGTAAATTTTGGAATCAAGACTGACAGGCTGCCCGAGCAGACCCACATTCGTGTTCTATTCAGCTTGTCACCAAATTGACAAGGACCTGCATTTATAGCAAAGTCAGTATATAATGGCAGTTTAAGGATCGTATATGAGATGCCAGTACTAATCATTGTGATTTCTGAAATGTGAGCTTCCTTTGCAGCCTACAGCTAATGGAAAATATAATTAATGTCCTTTGAAGTAAAGACTCATTTAAATTGGTGCTGTTAAGGATTTCATGAGGATTTCTTTTTGGTTCAACATTCTAATGACAAGCAATAAATCTTATTCACCATAGACAATCCCATTGCCCAGTACCAAGCAAGAAACACAAAGCATGCTCTTGCACAATTTGAGGCTCCCTAACTTTGTGAAATTTGGGGGTGTTTCCTAGGGAAAGGGATAAGTAGTATTACATAATTAGAAGTAACCAATTTTCTGCTCAGCAACAAATTTGTGTTAGCAAAAAATGTACTCAGCTTGAGTTACTCTGATGAATACTACAGAGGATCTTGGAAGTCCAGAATATTTTTTAGCCAGTTAGGGAAGCTAATTTGCAAGGAACAGAAAAACAATATGCAAATTTTGGTAAACAACTATTCTTTGGACAAACATTCTGGAATACTATGAAGGGCAAGAAAAAAGAGCAAATATTCATTATTTTTTTTAAAGTCCAGTCCCAATATCCTAGCTAAATGGGGTTCTCCAGACATTTTACTTGATGGTAAGAGCTGATATTTTTCAAAATGCCGACTTGGATATAAAGCCTGCTTGCTGGTTTGATTCCTGAGACACTTAAAGTTTTCTGTTTCCAAGGTAGTGCTTTCTCCTTCCTGAAAATATTTTTAGTGACCTACTTTAACTGGACTCTCTACGTGGGGAAAAAAGAGAAACTTGCAGCTGTGTTTTCATAAACACCAGGTCAGAAATATTACTGGATATCCCTAATACATAGTCCTTCCATCTCTGCCCCACATTACCAACTAGAAGGAATTTATTCCCTTAAAATATGTGTCACTGGATTTTTGAACAGTTCTAACTTTTCTAGAATTCTTCCTTACTTTACATTGGATTTTAAAACCTGTCTTTTGAAAGATTTCTGCACATGATTCTTAGTTCTGTCATTAAATATAACAAAATCAGCCTATTTCATGTCACAGTGTATGCCCATCAATATTTAAGGACAGTCTTTATTTCCTTTCCTACTTTTATCAGCATTTTACCCTTTAGCTTGTATCTCTTTCATTGCCTGTAGCAATTTCTTTCTTGCTGGAGATTATTGATCTTCATTTATTTCTAAAGGAAATCCATGTTTCTGAAATTCATTCTCAGTTCCCCCTTCCCCACTCCCCCTCCCTCCTCCCCCCGCCCCCCCACTTTTTTTTTGTCTTTTTGCAACAGGGTCCCCCTGTAGCTGCAGCTGGCCTGAAGTTCCCTGTGTAGACCAGGCTGGCTTTGCTCTCAAAGAGATCTACCTGCTTCTGCTCCCTGAATGCTGGGATTAAGGGTGGGCACTACTGCCTCCACCTCTGTAAACTCCCTACCCCTGTAAACAATTAATAGAGTTTCTTTGCACATAAGCGTGAGTTCAGCTTAGTTTGGAAAATTATGACAGAGCCTGCACTAAAACCTTGAATATTCTCAATGTTGCTGCAAGAAGTGAAACACAGAACAAAATCGGTTTTGAAATTGTGTTGTGCCAAGAAATGTGAATGCAGATTTAGCTGTACAGACATCAAGGCCAAATGACAGAAAGACGGCTGGAACAGTATCTCCTTAGACAACTTCAAAGATGTAAATGAACAGAAGATGAAAACCATGATTAGTTACAGAGCTTCAGGCCAACTGGTCACTAGGTCCACTCAACAGAAGGCATGTTTCCTTCATTACAGTCAGATGTGACATTGCCATTGATATGTGCCATATCTTTCATACAGTTTGCTTTCTGACTTCATGCAAGAAGGACACTTAAGCAGCAGCACCTGAGACAGCCATCCTTTGCCCGTCCTCTGTATTCTGACCTAGCTCTTTGTCTCATGACACATGAGGTCAACAACTTCTAAAACTATATCAACAAATCAAAAGTTTGTAAAGTCCCAGTTCCATTTGAAAATCAGGAACTATAATTCACTGTATCACCTGGCTACAGTAAGATTTTACATATATGATCAATGTCCAAAAGTCAATTTTGTGTCTGTATCTTAGCAATAAAAAGTGGAAACTAAAATTCTTTTGCTCCATCTGTCCTGGAACTCACTATGTAGACCAGGCTGGCCTTGAACTCACAACGATCTGCCTGCCTCTGCTTCCCAAGTGCTAGGATTAAAGGCGTGCGCTACCACACCCAGCTGAAAACTAAAAATTTTAAAATAGGTGTCATGTGTAATAATCACCAAATGAAAACTTATCCAAATAACAAGCAAATGAAATGTATGTGCTGAAACTATGAAGCACAAGTCAAAGAAATAAGAGAATATGTCAATAGATGGACAGTTGTAATTTTCTTTCTGCATGAAGAACGTTTAAAAATATTTCTTTCAGTGTGTGTTGGCTGCTTGAATTCTCCCAGGTTATATATATATAAAAACTATTCTGTCCTCTGTTTTGAAAAACATTTTCTCTAGGTATAGGTCCCTATTTGAGGATATGTTTTCTATTAGTATATCTAAAGATATATTGTCATCTTCTGGCATTTTTTGAAATAAGTGCTAATATCTTAAGTTTGTTCCTTTACTAATAGGCCTTTAAAAATGGAATCCACTCAAGATTTTTGTCTTCACCAGTTTTTAATAATTTCAATGTTTCCTGTCTTGCTAGTCAGGCCTCTTGTGTTTAGGATTTGATGGGCTTTGGGGATTTATGATTTATAGGTTTTTCTTAAAATTTAGAATTTTTTAGCTATTGTCTCTTTGTACATGGGGATTTTTTGTTTAATTTGTTTTCTTCTTTGCAAAATCCAGTCACATGTATAGTTCATCCTTTGAAGTTGTCCAATAAATCAGTGATTTTTTTTCTTTTTTTTTTCTTACTTTCTGTCCACAGAGTTCATATTGATATCCATTCCAATTCTCCTCAAAAGCATGCTTTTCCACAAGTGTGATTTGGATCTCCTTATAACTTTTGTTCTCATAGCATAATTTGCATGTAGTAAAAAGTTAATAGGTTTAAATGTATTTATCCACTAACATTCATTTATTAATTTATACATAGATTTCTTTTACATTTATTAACATTTGCAACTGAACAAAATGCTGAGTTTTACTGTGACATTTCCCTCCATGCATATGATTTACATTGATCAGAACTACGCTCTTATTATCCTTCCTTATGCTGCCTTCCTTCCCATCCTGCTCCCTTTCTTCTTCCAGAATAGTCCTCCTTCTACTTCCATCCATTTCTTTTAAATCTAGATTCTCATGAGGAAAAATAACTGATATTTATTTTTCTGATGATTATTTTGTTTAAGATGATCTCCAATTCCATCATTTTCCTGCAAATAATATTATTTAATTCTTCCCTTAAGATTGAGTAATACTCCATTGGGTATATATGCTACATCCACTGAGGGGCATATGAGCTGCCCCATAGCTTGGCTATTATGGATAGTGTGTAGTAAATGTGGGTGTGCACATATCTCAGTGATTTGCTGATTTTGATTCTTTTGGGTGTATATCCAGGAGTGGCATAGCTAGATTGTATGGTTGCTCAGTATTTAGTTTTCTGAGGAATGTCGGTATTTATTTCCATTAGGCTGTTCTAACTTACATTCTCATTAACAACATATAATAGTTTATGATGGTTTGAATGAGAGTGTCCCCCATAGGCTTTAAGTATCCAGACATTTTGTCCCCAGTTGGTGGCACTGTTCTGGGAGGTCTTAGAAGGTGTGGCCATGTTGGAGGAAGTACGTCACTGGGGGCAGGCTTAGAGAGCTTAACAAGCCTTGCTAGTCTCCAGAGGCTCTCTCTTGACTTCCTGTACTCATTGTGAAATGTGAACCTCAACTTTCTGCTACAGCCCCAGCCAACATGCCTCCCGCCACAATGGACTCTAATTCCCTGGAACCGCCAATCATAAGCTCAAATAAACTCTTCCTCTTATAAGTTCCCTTGGTCATGGTCGTTTTATCACAGCAACAGAAAAGTGACTAATATATAGTTCTTTTATCCAAGATGGATTTTAATGATCATTTTTCTATGTGTTATGCGGTCATGACTTTCAGCTTCTCTGCATGCATCATGAATTTTTATCTGATTCCAGACATAAATTTACCTTTTTTAGAGCTAGATAATTTTGCATTGCTACAAATATTCTTGATTTTTGGGTATGGAGGTATTCAGTTATTTTGTGTAGAGTCTTTAGCATTGATGCACAGAATTAGAGCAACTCTTTGTCTAGGGCTAAGATTCCTCACTCATGAGTCAGTGCTTCTTGTCCTTTCACCCAGATAGTAGAAAATTGATGACCTTGATTCATTAAAGGTGTTCATACGGTTACCCTACATCATGAATTGATCAACACTCAGATGAATACAAGCTCTGTGTAGCTCAGAAGCTTTGTTTGTGAAGTCTTCTCTTCAGGGCTCTCACCTACAAAATCTATGCCAAATACACAGCTTTGTCTCATCAGCCTCAGGAATCTTCTGGGCTCTATATTGGTTCTTTCTCTATTCTACAGAGTCCATGGAAATGGAATGGGAAATTCTAAGCTTTCATTCATTTGTTTATGGTCTCTGAGGAATCATTATCCTACATTGCCAAATAATTGGTGTCTTAAAATCCAGGGTCTCATATATTTTGTTCATTAGTAGATTAAATCAACCTTGACAGTAAATTTGCTCCCTGTAACTTCACCTTAAGTAGAAGCAACATCTCAAGGGAACCATTGGAATATCTTCGTAAATGCTTTTCCTTCTTCCAAATTTGATCTTAAGTTTTATGATGTTGCTTTTTTGCTTAAATATTTCTGAAATTCCAAATTGCCACAAGATAGTTCCCAAATATCTGTCTTTAGAAAGCAGCCAAATCTGTGGTGAAAGTTTTTACCAGTAAAATGAGAATAAAAACAGTATGTTGAGTTCATAAAAACAATGAGAAAAAATAAAAACAGTATTTTGTGTTCATAAAACCATTTTATTGTGCAACATAGCATCAAAATATTTTGCTATGTATGATTTTTTTGGTGGGAATGATTAAATGGTTGAAAGTAAAAATCTATTGAACACTATCAAATTAAGAAATATTTCCAGTTCCACAGAGATTGCTCACAAGTGCCTCCAAATCCACACTTGTACATATATGATGCATTTAACATTGCTTGTTTTTCTTCAAACTTGTTATAGTTAAGCAAAATTTACTATACAGTAAAATATGATAGCTTGCAACCTTGCAGAGCTGAGAAGTCACCCTTGCAAGTCAAACCCTCTACACCTTTATAAGCCTTAATTTGCAAGGCTCTGTAACTGAACACAGAACTGCTTCACTAAGACATTTTCCAGAAAGAGTCAGTAGGATGAATTTTCTTTTTATTATTTATTTTATTTTATTTTTATTTTTGGTCTTTTTGAGACAGCGTCTCCCTGTAGCCCCAGCTGGTCTGGAACTCCCTATGTAGACCAGGCTGGCCTGGAATTCACAGGGATCTGCCCTCCTCTGCCTCCCAAGTGCTGAGATCAATGGCATGTGCCACCACTCCCAAGGATAAATTTTCTTATACAAGGGAGGAGACACAACCATTCTAGACGCAGCAAAGGCTTTGAAGACTCTTGTTATTTCAATCTCTGCCTCTTCAACCACAAATATCAAAGACTGCAGCAAAGGAAAGGAGGGAATGATCACCTGGAGAGGAACAGGCACGCCTTCAATCCCAGCTCTCAGGAGGCAGAGGCAGAGGCAGAGGCAGGCAGATCTCTGTGAGTCAAAGCCAGACTGGTCTACAGAGTGAGTTCCAGAACAGCTGAGGCTACATGGAGACCCTGTCTCAAAAAGACAAAAAAAAATCAGCTTGAAATATGTCAAGCCTAGAAAGCTGAAACCCGGTGTGATGGTTTGAATGAGTGTCCTCCATAGGCTTCAAGTACTCAGACATTTTGTCCCCAGGTGGTGGTGCTGTTTTGGGAGATCTTGGAAGGTGTGGCCATGCTGGAAGAAGTACGTCACTGGGGGTGGGCTTAGTGAGCTTAACAATCCTTGCAGGCTCCAGTTGCTCTCTCTGGGCTTTCTGTGCTCATTGGAGATGTGAACCTCGGCTCTCTGCTCCAGTCCTGACCACCATGTCTCCCCACCACAATGGTCTCTAATTCCCTGGAACCATCAATCGTAAGCTCAAATTAACTCTTCCTTTTATAAGTTCCCTTGGTCATGGTGGTTTTGTCACAGCAACAGGAAAGTGACTAATACAGTTATTTGGTACCAGAGAGTGGGATGTTGGCTGTGAAGAACCTGACAATGTGGGTGTTTGGAGAAATGTGGAGACTTTGGAATTTTAGGCTAGAAAAGCTGTTGACTGCTGTAAGCGGAGTTTAATGGGCCATTCTAATAGAAGCCTAGAAGAAAGCATTGCTGCTGAGAAAAATGTATTTGCAAAGGAAAATAAAGACTGAAGCAGTAACTGGAATATTTTGGCAAAGAGTCCGGCCACAGTTTGCTCACATCCCAAATACTTTCCTGATGCTAAGTTGAAAAGCAATGTACTAATTTCTTTGGTGGAGGATATTACCTTCTTTAAATTTTTATTATTTATTTATTTTTTATGTGTATGAATGTACTGTCTGCATGTAGGTTTGTACACCCATGTATTTTAACAAGACTTGCAGGCTCCAGTTGCTCTCTCTTGATTTCCTGTGCTCATTGGAGATGTGAACTTTGACTCTCTGCTCCAGTCCCGACCACCATGCCTCCCCACCACATTGGATCCATAATTCCCCATGTAGGAAAACACAGCTTGAATTGCAAACTAGCTGGCATGCCTCAGGGGGCCACATGGCCAAGAGTATGGCTCCACCCCAAGGAGGGAACTGGCAGCATGGGCTAACTACATACATAATGCTGGGTGGAGAAAGGTGTGCAGTGGCACGGAATTGGGGGATGGGACGAGGATTTGCTCTGGGAGGTGATGTCATTTGTTCTATAAAAGCAGGCTGCAACAATGAATAAATTGGATTCCAAATTAACATCATCACGGAGTTCCTGGCCGATATTTTTATTAGTTATTGTGCACGTACAGGCTAAGGTAAGCCTGCATTTCATTTGGGTGGTCAGCTTGGTTTGAAAGAGACCCCCTTGCGGATCACCAACCTGGGTAGCTGGTGTTGTGGGTAAAATTCCTGTCCCGGCTCTGGGCAGGTGGGAAGTTAAGGCCAAGAGTGGAACACGTGTCTCGTGGGTCCAGGCCAAGAGCCCAAGTTGAGAATGTCACTTGGGCTAGGCTGCAGGAAGCAGCCTGCTGGTCTCTGGGACTAGGGACCACCTCCTCACAGCATCTGCAGGCAGGTGCTGTGCTCTCTCCCCCTAAGCAGGGCCATTAGGTTCTGCTCAGCACAAAAGAGAGATTAACCAATACCCTGGAACCATTAATCATAAGCTCAAATAAACCTTTCCTTTTTATAAGTTCCCTTGATCATGGTGGTTTTATCCCAGCAACAAGAAAGTGACTAATACACTTGGAAAAGGCATAGAAATGCATGCAGCCTTGAAACCGATTTTCTCCTATATAAAACATTGTGGGGACTCAGTGATAGAGGAAGTCTTCCTCTGTGCCACCACTTCAAATTAATGATTTAGTTCAAGCCCCACAATTACATACTAAGTATGATTATCCTTACTCTGTGAAGGAAGCATTTGGTATTCAAGGGGGTTATAATTTTTATCTAAGCCAAGTTAGCAACTAAACAGTAAAGGCCAAACCAGGAAACCCTCTCAACCTATCAGCGTTCTATGACATGCAAATATTCTATTCATAGATCATAATAAATGCCACTTACATCACTGGTTGATGCAGTACTATATACGAATGCACCAACAAATCATTCCTTCTCAGTAAATGTTAGCTGACTGAATGAAAGACGGTTATTGTCAATCATTAAGGAAAAATTTGTTAAAAACCAGGGCTGGAGAGATGGCTCAGCGGTTAAGAGCACCTACTGCTCTTGCAAAGAACCCGGGTTTGATTCCCAGCACCCACATGGGAGCTAAGAACCATCTTTAACTCTAGTTCCAGAGGAATCTGACACCCTCTTCTGACTTCTGTGGCATTGCATGACAGTACACTCATACACATAAAAAAAAGTAAATAAATTTTTAAAAATTTTCAGAAACATAGACTGGTATGTTTTGTGATTTAAATGTGTCTTTAATAGAATAATTATGGACTTTAGTGGAGAGAGGGAAAATGGTTGATACTACAACATACATAAAATTCATATATATATATATATATATATATAATTATATATATATATATATTTCCTTTTTGGAGACAGGGTCTCCCTAATAGCCCAGCTGGTCTGGAACTCACAGAAGATCTTCCTGCCTCTTGGCCTTCCCAAGTGCTGAGATTAAATCGTACCTAGCTTTATTTTCATATTTTTAATAAAGAATGTATTATTAAACACTTGTATTAGTTCTAACAGAGACTCATTCATAAACAACCTCAGGTACAAGACTTACTTAGGAATTCCATTCATGTTTTTCTGTCTTGAGTAACAACAGTTCAAGTTTAAAAGACCACACTTTAGACAATATACTTTGAGTAAAAAGACAGGTCACCTAAGAAACTGTAGTTAAAATAACTTTAAATTTCTCATTAGCTTAAAACAAATAATATTTCTTCATCTGTCCTGAGTTTGGGGTTGGGAAGAGGATTCTATTCCATTTGGTATTCATTCTTGGTTCCTGGCTGACAAAGCTCTTTGTTGCTGTGTTATTTTATTGTTTTGTTTTGGTCTTTTTGAGACAGGACCTCCCTTTACTCCCAGCTGGGCTGGAGTTCACTATGTAGACCAGGCTGGCCTTGAACTCACTCAGATCTGCATGCCTCTGCTTCCTGGTTTTTGGGATTAAAGGTGTGCACCACCAAGCTCTGCTCCTGATGCTTTTTAAAGGTGACTGTGCTGGATAGCTTTAGTGTCAACTTGACACACCTGGATTGAGGGAGCCTCAATTGGGGAATTGGCTCCATTGGACTGGCCTGTGGCCACATCTGTGGAGTATTGTCTTGATGGTCAAGCAATGTGGGAGGGCCCAGCCCACAATGAGTGGTGCCACCCTGGGCAGGTTGTTGTGCACTGTATAAGAAGGCGGGCTGGGCATGAGCCAGGAGAGCAAGTCGGTGAACAGCATTCCTCCATGGCCTGTGCTTCAGCTCCTGCCTCCAGGTTCCTGGCTTGGGCTCCCTAAGTGATGAACTGTGACCCAGGAGATGTAAGCTGAATAAACCCTTTCCTCCCCAAGTTGGTGTAGGTCAGAGTGTTTTGACACATCAGTGGAGGACAAACTACAACAGTGACCATTGTCAAGGGCAGTGTTGACTTCAGCACTCTCTAGTTAGGCTTCCATCAAAATGCCAAAGCTGTCACATCTTATGTTTCACATAGTGACAGGTGGTATGATTTTATCATGAGCCAGAAGGAGAACTGCAAACAATAATGCCAAGTGTAAGCGTCTATCATTAGTATCTTGAAACAATGGAAGAGGAAAGATAAGATCAGAGCAGCAATTGTTGATATTCAACATGAGAGATAGGACTACAATCAGGGTGGGACTGAGGAGACAGAAAGAATGATAGAGACCTTAGTCCAAGCAATAAGCCATAGGGTTGGAAAAATTCTTGATCCAAAATGGAGAAATGAAAAAGAAAAGCACAACACACAAAGATTATCTAGTCAACTTCAGTCTAGATAAAGCTTCCATTGTATCAAAGTAGAATGTTTCTAACTAGCTTTATAATGTGTTTACAAAATGTGTTTAGCCATTAGATAGAAAATAATTTACCCAGAAAATTATATGTCAGTTCCTTTCTTCAATGTGTAAAGAATCTCTTTAATCAGCCACTGCCAATTTTTTCTATACAAAGGATATTGAGAAGAATATTTAGGAAACTACTCCAGAAATTAATACTGAGGAACTAATTCTAAATCTCATTTTAGAAGTAAAACCAATAATTTCTTCCTTTTACCCTTTTTAAATCTTCATGATTAGCATGGTTTGAGAATAGCAGTAGAGTTGGGGGAATGAAATGACAGGATTAGAGTAAATTTATAACTTAGAATTGATTTGCAGGACTATATTTTTAAGTAAGGGCCACAGAATTATTCCCTGAAGTAGTATATTATTTAAAAAGGAGGGAAGAGTTTTTGTGGTAAACATATTCAAAAATCTAAAAGTAAATAGTAATTCAGTAATAAGATGCACTTAAATTTTTTATGCCAAATAAATAGTGCAATTTTCCCTGGCAAGCAAGTAGGAATGTCAATGGCACCATGACTAAAATTCTAGGCTGGGTGAGCACTGAGTCAGCATTTCTGAATCCTGGCCCCATGGAGAGATTGTGAAAGAAAGCAAATTCTTTGCTATTTGATTTGATGCTATATGGATTTGCTGGCATTTGTTTATTTCTCTGTTGAGACTTGCATCATAGGCCTGAAATGAACAAAGCAGACTGTTAAGAAAATATTCACCCAGATTGAATTTTTGCTGCCACATTTTAGAAATCTCCACAGCAAGGCATAGTGATGAAAAGTCACTACCTGTGAAGGTGAATGAAGCCAGCAGTCATAGAGACCAAGCAACCATGTGTTCCTGAGACATGGAAGGCGGCAGCAGGGTGTAGGTATGCCCAGGGCTTAGGTTTGGATGGTGAAGAGAAGACAGCACCATTGACACCTTGAGAAGGTTGTTACCGAGCTGGTCTCTCCAGTAAATACTAAAATACGTGGGTGCTCCTAAGGAGGTGAACACTCCTGGGAGATTTGTTTATAAAAAGATAGTCTGGCCATTGCACGCATTGTGTAATGTTAAGCCAGGACAATGAGGAGGATTGGGATAGCCTTATTTTAAAAGAGAAGCAAGTATAGGAGCTGGAGAGATGGCCTAGTGGTTGGGAGCACCGACTGCTCTTGCAGAGGACCCGGGTTCGATCCCCAGCACCCACGTGGCGGTTGAGAATCGTCTGTAACTCCAATTCCAGGGGGAATCCGACACCCTCTTCTGACCTCTGCGGTATTGCACGACACGGGTGCACAAACCTACATGCAGACAGTACATTCATACACAAAAATAAATAAGTAAATAATAAATAAATAAATAAAATTTTCTTAAAAAGAAGCAAGTATATATAGCAAGTGAGAGGGTATGGAAAGTTTTGTGTCCGAGTGTCTAGAACTATGAAAAGGGTTCACAGACAATGAAGAGAATGCAACTAGTGCGAGATCTGGCAGAGATTTTAGACAAAAAGAAATTGGGGGTGGTTATTAAAAGTCCTATCAGAGGGGCTGGAGAGATGGCCTAGCAGTTAAGAGCGCCGACCGCTTTTACAGAGGACCTGGGTTCCATCCCCAGCACCCACATGGCGGCCGAGAGCCATCTGAAACTCCAATTCCAGGAGAACTCCAGCTCCAGGGGAATCCGAGACCCTCTTCTGACCTCCGCGGCATTGCACGACGCGGGTGCACAGACCTGCATGCAGACAGTACATTGATACACATACAGAAATAAATAAAATTTAAAAAAAAAAGAAAAAAAGAAATAAAAGTCCTATCAGAGCCCTGGGTAATCTTCAAATTTTCACAATCTTTTTTCTCATTGACAATGTGGAATGTGAATATGACTCACAAACATATTTAGTGCTATATGTATAAGAGTTAAAGCTGTCTGGGCTGTATTATACATGTAGCAACCCGAATGAGATGTTTTTTTTTTCCTTGCCTTTGAATTGATAAGAACCAAATCTTAGTACAGTAAGTTACCGTGTTCCTGGAGAAATCAAGCTGGCACTGACCTCGAAGCTTCATCTCCACTGGCTAACTTAGTGTTGCTGGAGGTTGCTGTGGACGCTACCAGAACAGAAAAGGAATCATCAGTCTTACCCAGCTGTGAACACTGTGAGCTACAATGATGACTGACTGGGCATGGCTGGCCACTAGAGCAATAGTAGCATGAATGTTATAAAGCAACCAACAACATTCTGACTGGATTTAAGGCCCAGTTCTAAGATGGAGGTCATACCTAACACTGTTATCAGAGACAAAAATCTGTGGCTACGCAAGTCATAGACCATAGGTGAGAACACAATGCTATTATTCTGCTAAATGGACATGTTGCTAAGCCAGTTCCTAATGACTTATACCCATAGATTAGTGCATCTTACCACTCTCATCAAGGAAACTTCTTTTACAATGTATGACAATTAACATAGAGACCCATAATTGGTCACTGTGCAGAGAATAAGAGCCTATGGAGTAGTATCTAGATCACATCCCTCCCACAAAGGCTCCAGAAGTGTTACAGAGGTTGGGGAGGGGTGGGAAGATTTTAGGAGCCAGAAATGGTGAGTGCATTGAAATAGTGTTTTCCCTACACAACAAGACGCTTGCACATATGAACCCACAGTGCTTATGACATATGCAGGAGACATGTCAAGCCCGAGAGAAAAATCCCAGCATGGAGCAGAAGAGGACACAAAGTCCCTGAGGAACTGTTGGCAATTGATAGCTGCTAGGAGAGAGCCAGTCAGTTTTCTTCAGTGTGAACTACACCTTAGGTAGATTGACCACATGTTAGTGAATTGATCCACACCAATAGTATTTGGGGAATACAAATTGGACTCAATGTTCTTGAACAAAAAACAATAGAAGACCATAACTATAAGGGGTTGAATATTCTATGAAATTCTCAAAGTCTCAGTAAAATACAGTACTCTTGAATGAAAATCTCAAATATATACATGTATATAAAAAAATAGCTGAAAAAAAAAAACTAAAGCTCTGGCTGCTCTTGCAGAAGACCTGGGTTTGATGGCCCGCGTGGTGTCGCACGCCTTTAATCCTAGCACTCAGGAGGCAGAGGCAGACAGATCTTTGTGAGTTCAGCAGCCTGGTCTACAGAGCAAGTCCCAGGATAGCGGGGCTGCAGGGAGACCTGTCTTTTGAAAATAACAATAAAAAAAAAAAAAAAAAAAAAAAAAAAAAAAATAGACCTGGGTTTGATTCCCAGCAGGCACATGGCAGCTATCAACTGTCTGTAACTCCAGTTCTAGGGGCTCCAACACTCTCTTCTGACGTTCATGGACATTGCAAAACACAGGTGCACTTATATCCATGCAGGCAATACCTCATACACATGAAATAAAGATGAAAAAAACCAAACAAACAGTGGCTGACAAGGGATGAGGAATCCGGAAGGACAGAGAAAATATGTCATATTTTTGTTTAAATCTATAGAATTTACAGCACTCACAGTAAACTTGTGGAATTTAGATAATTTTGATGTGTCAATGTAGGTTCATCAGCTGTAACAAATACATCTCTCCAGTGCTGTGTGTGGATAATGGGAAGAGCTATTGATTTGCTCATGTCAGGAGTATGTACAAAACCTCTGTCTTCCTATCAATTTTGTTATAAATCCAAAACTCCTGTTAAAAAGTCTTTTGCATTTTTAGTTTTGAGAATATAGAGATGGATGCCTAGAATGGAACTGTATTTCTGGTCCTTGTGGTTTTGATGATCCTGTGAGCAAGGCCGATGGTCGATGAAGATTCTCTTTTAGGGGACATGTATGATTTCTCTGAGGTGCTTTATGTGTGGAGAGTGGCAGTCTTCCCATCCACGGTTCTCTGGTGTGAGGGATCAATTATTCACTCATCACTCCTACAGCCTGTCTCTAACGATACACCCAAGCCATCCATTCCTGGCCGGAGCCAATGAGAACTTTCTGTTCTGCTTCCTTTTTCCCCCACTCACTTTTCTCCTTGCTAAGACAATCAGTAAGTCCATGTTTTAAACTAATGAAAGAATTTCTTTTTTATATATTTTATTTTTATTTTATGTTTACGAGCATATTGCCTATATGTATGTAAGTGCATCCATGTCGTGCAGTTCTCATGGATGTCAGAAGAGGGCGTCTGATTCTCTGAGACGGGAAGTAGAGACAGTAACAAGCTTCCCTGTGGGTGCTGGAAACTGAACCCAGGTTCTCTGAAAGAGCAGCCAGTGTTCTTACCTGATGAGCCATCTCTGCAGTCCTTCCCCTCCCCTTCTATCTCTTTCCATGTCTTCCCCCAACATCTTCTCAATCTTTTCTTAACCTCTTCTTTAATTATTGCTGTAATATATACATGCATTTATAATTATACATGTGTAATCCACTGAGCCCATTAGTGTGCATATATTTAGCCCTAACTACTTAGGATTAGATCATCTATAAAGGATCTAGTCCCTGGAGAAAACTGATCCTCCTTCCCTCTACATCCACTGATTACCTGTAGTTCTTCATCTAGTGGTAGAACTTTTTTTTTTTTTAAATTTGTACTGTTTCTTAGTATTTTCTTTTTCCCAGCATTGCCTTTTCTATCTTATTTTATTTTTAACTTTGTGTATATGTGTATCTGCATGTGGGGGATATGCATGTCAGAACTAGAGTTACACCTGTTTGTGACACCTAATGTGCACAGGGTTCTGGGAACTGAACACAGAGCCTCAAGGAGCATTACATGTTCTTAACTGCTAAGGCATCTCTCCAGCCTTTTCAGACCAGCTTCTCTCACTTAGCAGTATGTATTCATGCTTCCTCCATGTCTACCCATATATTTTGTAACACATTTCTTTTTACCCCTAACTAATATTCCATTCTCTACATACACAATAATTTATTTATCCATTTGCCTACTTAAGGGTGTCTTAGTTATTTCCAAGTTTTGACACTGTGTATAAAGGTACACTGAACCTTTATGTGTAAGGGTTTTTTTGTGTGTGTGTGTGGATGTTTTCAAGACTAGAGGTGAATTCCAAGAAGTATAGTTGTTCAATAATATAGTCAAGTATACTTATTTTTGTACCAAATCATAAATGACTTGCACTCTCACCAAAGATAAACACAAGTTCCTGTTAAGTTCGCATCTTTACCATTACTTGACATTTTCAGTGTTCCAGATTTCAGCCCTTTGAATAATCATGTTATTTTACATGTTATTTTATAAAAGCCATTTCACAATCGCTTTAAATTGTGTTTATCAGTATAGCGCATGGTGTGGAGCATGTTTTTTGCATGTTTGGTGGGGTTTGTGTTGAGATCTTTGGCCCATTTATTTTTTACTATTTTATTCATTTATAAATATATATATTTAATTTTATTTATTTTTGTATGTGTATGAATGTACTGTCTGCATGTAGGTTTGTGCACCCGTGTCATGCAATGCTGCGGAGGTCAGAAGAGGGTGTCAGATTCCCCTGGAACTGAAGTTCTCCTGGAATTGGAGTTACAGATGGTTCTCAGCCGCCATGTGGGTGCTGGGGATCGAACCCGGGTCCTCTGCAAAAGCAGTCAGCGCTCTTAACCGCTAGGCTATCTCTCCAGCCCCTTAAACATATTTTTATTGTTAAACTTTTTCACACATCACACATCATTTCTTAATACAATTTAGAGTCACTTCCCTTTCCGTGCTCCCCGCCCTGTAGGGATTCTGTTTGGCAGAAGCACTTAGGGAGTCAGCAAGCAACCTCCAGTCTGGACTCCTGCTGGTCTCCTGCTTGCCTTTGAAAACCTGCCTGGTGCCAACTGTCTTTGATGCTTTGGACAAAACATCGTCATATTCCTGTAGTGATCTGGAGTATATGGTATGAAGTCCTGTATACCTCAATCCCCATAAGGTTCTGTATAAAACCCCGGATTACAGCAATAATCCGAGTTATTCCCTCAAATTGCTCTCCATCTCTGTCTCCTCTCTGAATCTGTCTCTTCTTTATTCTCTCTCTCTCTCTCTCTCTCTCTCTCTCTCTCTCTCTCTCTCT
>VZQC01004854.1:33954-77191 GCA_009823505.1 Rhizomys pruinosus
CTCTCTCTCTCCCTCTCTCTCTCTCTCTCTCTCTCTCTCGTCTTTTTGAGACAGGTTCTCCCTGTAGTTCCAGGTAGCCAAGAACTTGCTATGTAGACCAGGAGGCTGGCCTTAAACTCATAGATCCTCCTGCCTCTGCCGAGTGCTGGGTACCACCATGCCCATCCCATTTCCTTTTTAAATCTTTCATGAGACTCTGGTTTCTCTCATATAGATAATGTAAATGTTTTGCTGAAATATACTTAAATATTTCATCTTTATTCTCAGTTAATTACAGTTTTCATTTGTTCATTTGCTTCTCTATAGGAAGAAGGACTAACATATATTTACCTGTATTCAGAAAGATTGCTCTAATTTCTTGTTTGTTCCAAGAAGTTTTCGTCAATTTTTCAGATTTTTGAAACAGATGGTCGTGCCATCTGCTAACACAAAGTTTCATTTCTTCCTCCTTTATCCTTCTATTTCCTACTTCCTATTTTTGTCTCACTATATTATGCAGGACAAACAGTATGAAGTTGAAAAAAGTAATGGGAAAAGATAGACATCTTTATTTTTTTGCCTTAATGAAAAAAACTATAGTTCTGCATAGTAAACATGATGTTATGTTAGCTACAGGGGCTTTAGATAAATATATTAGGTAGATAGATGATAGATAGAGAGATACATAGATAGAGATATATGCATATGTGGGTGTATATGTACATATATATGAAGAGTTTGCAATGTATACTTAAAATCAATCTCAGTCTATTTTCACTGTATCAATTCCTAAGTTTTATGAATACAACAACAAAGTAACCCTAATTCCTCCCTCACTTCCTTATATTGTTGAAATTCATTTCATTTATATACAAGTATATATCATCAGATATAATATAAAGATATGTTATTATTTTATTTTATTTTTTTTTAATTTTTATTTATTTATTTTTTATGTGTATGAGTGTACTGTCTGCATGTAGGTTTGTGCACCCGTGTCGTGCAAAGCCACGGAGGTCAGAAGAGGGTCTCGGATTCCCCTGGAACTGGAGTTACAGACGGTTCTCAGCCGCCATGTGGGTGCTGGGGATCGAACCCGGGTCCTCTGCAAGAGCAGTCGGTGCTCTTAACCGCTAGGCCATCTCTCCAGCCCCGATATGTTATTATTTTAAATAGTCTCCTATGCCAGATCAATGCTCTTTCAACCCTCTTCTTCTATTTGTGTGTAGCTGAGTTTCTGACCTGTTATTCTAGTTTCTAAAGCATGTTTAACATTTCTTGTGGAACAGATCAACAACAAACTAGTAACAAGTCACCTCCATTTTTCTCTAAGAAAAATTAGTATTTCTCTTTGAATTCTGAAAGATCATTTTACAGGGCACACAATTCTAAGTTGAGAAGAGCTTTCTTATTTAGTATTTGAAGTATTTCATTCCACTCACTTCCTGCTTGCATGGTCTCTGACAAGAAGCTTAGTACACTTCCTTCATTTTTCTCTGAAGGTAAGGTGTCCTGGCTCTTTTCTGGCTTCTCTGTGATTTCTTCTACAACTTTGCCTTCCGAACTTCAAATGTTATATGTCTATTTGAGGACATTTGTTCTTATTGTTGTTGTGTTTTGTATCTTTCTTGCTATGTGTCTTTGAGTTTCCTAAGTTTGTAATTGCCTGATATTATTTTGGGGAAATTGTCAGTTATTTTTTCAAACAGTTCTTTTTTTCTCTGTTTCTCCTCCTTGTAATTCTGGTTACACATATGTCACGCATTTTCTAGTTGTCCTGCAGAGTCCTGTTCTGTTGTTTGTTTTGTTTGTTATTTTGTTTGTTTCCCCTTTTCCTTCCTTTGTTTTCAGTTCTTTTTTCATCAAATCCTAAAACTCGGATACTTTTCACACTGATGCCAAATCCAGTAGTAAGCTTATTAAAGACAGTCTTCATTTTTAGTATGGCCATCTTTTTTTTATCTCCAGTCGGGTTTTTATTATTATTTATTAGAACTTTTATCATTCTTCTCACGTTGCCCATCTGCTCTTACATACTCCCTTATCCATTAAAACCCTTAGCATACTACTCATAGTTTTCTTTTTTTAATTACCAATGTGTTCATTCCATAATTCCTGTTCTGTCTGGTTCTGTGCTCACTCTTTTTGTCAAACTGTGAGGGTCCTTTTTCCCCCTTTCGGCAGGAATTATTTTTTTTTTCAAATAATTATTTTTTTTCAAATAATTATTTTTTCTCAATAGCCAGATATCTAACTAGCCCTTTTGAAATGTAGTGAATAGATATGGGGAAAAAGGAAGTATCTTATAACCTATGATTAAATTTTTCCTTCACGGAAAGTTAATCTAGATATGGCTGGGTACTTCCATTTTCAGGTAGGGAAGACTTTGAAAATATTCTAGTAGATTAGACTATGGTTATCTCTCTCTAGGAACAGAGTACCGTAGTGTGTCTTAGAAAAAACATAACCTAGGGGCTAAGGTAATGGTTCAGTAGATAACATGCCTGGCTCAGAAGCATGAGGATCCCCAAGACCCACATAAAAGCTAGGTGTGGTTGTACACCCCTGGAACCCCAGCACTGGGTGAGGAGGTCAAGATGGATAGATCCCAATACATAGTTCGCTGGCCAGCCAGTCTAGTCAGTGACAAAAGCAATCGCAAAAGATAATCTGTAAATTGACCAAGGAAGATACCCAAACTTGACCTCTGGCCTACACACACACACACACAGACACAGACACACACGCACACACACACACACACACACACACACGTGCACATATAATTAAAGAATAAAAAGAAGGTCATTTGTCCCCTTCCTCTACCAAAACCACATGAGGATTTCCCCCAACATCACTGAAAATCTAGTTATGCTATTAGAGTTGAAAGTAACAAAAGCATAAGTACCCACAAGTACCTGGATCCATGGAATTTTTAATTCTCATGAATTTGCCCAGACTATAGTCCCTGTTTTTCATATTCCAGACCTGGTTTCTGGGAAGTCTCATGTAGTGAGGAAGCTGTGACTCCCCCACCATAGTCCCCATCTGTCCCTCCAGTCTTGGGGTTTTCACTTTGCTGTATGTCCTCACCTCTCTGGCAGATTTAGGGTAGTTGGGCTCTCAGTCTGTTCCACTTTTGACAGTATACAGTATTTTGTAGAATATTCCATACACATGAAAACTATTGTGGTTCTACATATATGAATAGAAAACACTGAAGGATTTGAGGCTCTTTTTTTCATTCAAGCAACCACACACTCTACAATGGAAATAGACACCTGCATATTAAACACAATTCAATCTATAAATTAGAATTCAAATATACTCCCAACATATATAGTACATTTAGAATCTAGATAGTTTTCCAATGTAAATTGTTTTATTCTCAATTTTTTAGTATTTAAAGTAAAAAGATAGTATTTTAAATTCAATTTAAATAAAGCAGTTTTAGAAAATCCAGTAATAGTACAGCATAGTACATTAATAGTGTAATAGTATTGCATAGTTATTCTCTAGTTATATGAGAAAATAAAGTAACAGGAATTAAAAGAACTTTCATCTTCCATGAAATATCAAATAATAACTATGTCTTCTTTAATTCAATGAAAATCTATGTTCCCTTATTAAGAGTAGGAAAAAGTGTTTCTTATCAGAGTGGTATATTATAATTAATGGAAAAATATTTCAAAACTTCATTCTTCTGAATGTCAGTGTTCTTGGAGTGCCTCTGAGTGTTCTCACAATATTTAGTGCCCAGAAGATCACATTACCAAAGTTACTTGTTCTAGTAAAAGGTCTTGCCAAATATTAAAGAATTAAAAAAACAGAAAGACCTGAGACATACAGACAGAATTAAACTGCTAGATTCTGATAAAGTCAAACATTACACAACACACAGTGTGTTTACCACTCCAGGTTTTATTTAAGCCAGTGATGATTCTCTGAGTCCTCCTGAACCATTCATTTTTAAGGGACATATTTGGAACTTAAATTCTAATACAACAGATAAATTTAGGGTCTCATATCTTTTAGTATATTAAATAATAAGAGTCATAGACACGAAATCCACAGGACCTATAAGATAGGTTGTTGCTTCCTGATTGTAGTACGTATTTGTTTTTTGTACGTATTTATTTTAGAATAGAGAAAAAGGAACTTTTTCACTCCCACCCACCATCTACTTTCTGTAGGATGAGAACTCTGTGTACCAAGTTCTCACAGCTGCAGTCCAGCCTCCTCCTAATGTGCCCTGAATACTTCCAATGGGCTGTAGACTCTGTCCAGTCAGTTCTAAAGTATATCCTGTGGTTCTATCATCTTGTTTCTAAGAGCCTTCACACCAAGCCCCAAGGTTTAATTTCCTCCCTTTAAGAAGTGTTTCATTAGTAGGATAGAAAGGTTATTCCTGGACAAACTGTCAGCCCATGAAAGGAAACAGCCAGAATTGACCAGAGTCCAAGACAACAGCTCCAGAGAAAGTAGACTGTTTTGCTTCTCACACACCTGTGCCCCTTTTTTAAGCCTAGGGAACAATCTGCGGAAGAGGGGGCATGGTAGAATGTAAGGGCTGTGATTGGGATGAATGGGGAAACTACAGCAATATAGTCTGGACACTCATTTGATCAACTTTGATTGAACATACAAGCCCCCCCTGCTGGATGGTGGGACACATGGGCAGTGTGGGTTTGGACACAACTGCTTGCAAATTGGTTTTACATGAAGGATGCTTGTACTCATAAATTATCACTTATTGCTAAAAAATGAAAAAATAACTGAGAGAAAGATGCAGGACAGTTATGGCAGAATGCATGATCTGGGATGGGGTGGGGTGGGGTGGGGGGAAGGGAAAGGGAAATATGCCTGAACTGAATTGGAAAATGATGTATGAAATACACAAAGCATCAATAAAAAAAAATTAAAAAAAAAGAAGTGGTCATACAGCCAGCTGCTGAAGCCACAAGAGATCATCTCTTGCTACAGATAACCCCATGTTCTGGCATGTTCTTCATTCATGAAATCAAACCCCAGGAGTATGAAACTGAGATCATTGAATGTGATCTAACAGATTGTCCAGAAGAATAAGCAAACCAACATCTACGGAGTCTCTAGGCATTAAAGCCTTTCCCTATGTCTGAACAGCTGCCCAGCATTGGTTTTTTCCTAATACCCCACAAGACTCATTCTGTCTTTCAGACTGACAACCCCAACTAAAACCTCTGTGTGTTCAAAGAAAACGGCACAATACAGAGCATGATCGCAGAACACAAAACGATGTTATCACAACTCAAGAAGAAAAAAAGCTTTGATTTAAGAATCAATACAATTTTCTTCATGTTTTCCCTAATCAATAAGACCTATTCTGAGATGTGGATAATTTACTAAATAGAATTCTCTAATTTTGGGATTTGGATGAAGGTTGTAGACTAATTTGCCACACACACATTCCATTATAATGACATTGCCTGCTTCTCAAGTTTCTGTGCTACATCTTAACAAGAAACATTTTATCTCCCCACTGAGTTGCCAGCTTTGATGTTATAACCAAGTTCTGTAAATTTCACTCGTAAAGCTCCAACTCTTCTTAATTAAGTACAGCTTTACGACCTCACAATTACATTGGGAAATGTCTTCATACTGCTGGAAACTCAGGTGCGATATTTTACTGAGCATTATTAATCAGGGCATGAAGTTCACCTCTCATATTTATTATAACATTTAATGAAGCATTTTAAATAGCCCACAATTAACTACACAAATGGCTAACTCTTCACATTGTAACTAAGGTAATTTATGAAAAACATGTAGACTTCCCTTAAACATAACAATTACAAATGCAAACAGATTAGCCATACATGGCCCCCATTTAACAAGCCCATAACTCCTTTGGATTTATTTCAGAGGCAAGATGTGTGACTTCAGCAGGCCTCTTCCCCTGAAGTTTCGTGTGCCTTCAATATGTGAAAAGAGATAAGTTGGTCATACATGTGGCAATGACAAGTAGACAGGAAACAAATTTATGCCTTCAAGCAACTGACTCTCCTAGTCTGAATCTCTAGGCTTTGCTCCAAAAAGATAAGGATATTTTTCTCTCTAGAAGGCCTCTTTCATCCAACGATAATTCAACTCTCTCCCTACAGTCATTTTCCTGAGTTGCAGGGTATCATTAATCCCATGTTACACATCTAATCTACAGTGTTAGCATTTGAGTCCCTCCTTATGACACGAAATTGTTATCAACTTCTCCATCAGTCTCACCAAATTCCATTTAGCAGTGTTTCCACAAATTCCAGTCAGTCCACGACATTAGGTTTTCAACTGGTAACACCCAACTTTTACCCAAAGACACTGAGTTAAATCCGCCCTCTCCTCTGTAGTGTACTTTGGGATGTTTGTTTTAATCTCCTGAGAAGTTTCTTCCCGGTTTTCAATGTGTTTGTCATTTTCCATCTTAGAAGTCCAACTTTGCTATTTTAGGCTTCAAGTTTTCCCTCCGGGGAGGTCATGCAGTTGTATGGTTTCTGGATTCTGGAAATAATTTCTTCAAACAAACCTTTTATGTGGAATCCAGGACTCTTGAAAGGGTCATTTTCCTCCAGTATTCCTGATGCTGAGATCATGTAGAAACTAATCAATACACCTGATGCCCATGCTGCACCTGCAACTGCTGAGACCCACAAACTAATTTCCCATGATGAAAAGCTGACAAGTGGAAACACAGTCATCCAGATGTGTGTCTATTGTTAGAATATGCTGTTGTTGGAGAATCTGGGCTCTGGATTCTCTGACATAAGATGATGAAGAGGGTAAATCTCCAAATGATAACAATTCAGCTTCTAAATTTCTGAGAACAGATAATGATAGAAAATTTGAAGAAGGGGGGAGATTTTATGTTTAAGGATTCAATTACTTCCCTTTTATTTTTAGAAAAATGGAAAAATACATGTGAATAGCTGTTGCTTTACTGCTTTAAATGTGTGATTAGATAAGTCTAAGATATCTGTGCCATTCTGTAATCATCACTACAATCGAGATATAGCAAACCATCATCATGGGTAATTTCCTACTCTTCCTATGCAGTTCTAGCTCTCCCTTCACCCTAAGGCCAATAGGAACCACTTATTTGCTTTCCACCATTATTGTTTTACCTTTTCTAGAATTAAACATAAATAGAAACATACTATCTTTTTTCTTCTGTGTTCTGTGTCCATCCCTCATTTAGCATTATGTATTTGAGATTCATTCATATTATTGGAAATGTGTGTAATTCATTCTTTTTTGTTGTTGCTGAATACTATTCAGTTCATTTGGCTTCTCAGTTCCTCACTTCCTATGTCAAGGTTAACCTAATTTCAAAAGAGCTGATAGTGAGAACATGTGTTCCCATTGTGGAAATCCCTCCCTACCCACAAAGAAAAGGTTAAATGTCATGACATCTTATGGATAAAAACACTGTGAACTTCAAATTCTTCCTGAGCCTTGGGCTGACCTCTGCAGGTGGTGTTTCTCTGGCTCTGTGTCAGCAGAGTTGTTGCCAATAAAAGGTAAGATTTTGGAGGGCAGAGGAAGGGAGTAACCCTAGTAATTCTCTTTCCATCCTTTGCATTGGTCTGTTTTCTGATAAAGCATGCATTTCCTCTTTGGCTTCAGCTTCCAACAGACAAGCCCACTAGGGTTCTAGTTTCCATCCTGTCATCTCAACCGTTGGGTTGTAACAACAAGTTTTGTTCTTTTGTCATGTTAAGTCTAATTGCTAGACTTACCTTCTGTCAGTTTCTGCATCCTCATTGTCTATTATTCAGCTCTGATCTCCACCATCACCTAGATAATGCCATAGAGTTATAGAATTTTCTCTGTATTAATTTCCTTCTAATATAGTTATTTCAATTACAGTCTATTTTCATGTCTAAATAATGATTTCATTTTACAAAATCCAAGTCTATTTCATTTTTGATTTTATGTGCCTGAATGATTTATCTGTATGTACGTAAATGTACTCATGTGTGCCATATCCACAGAGTCCAAAAGAGAAAGTCAGATCCCCCTGGAACTAGAGTTTGAGACAGTTGCTAGCTGCCATGTGTGTACTGAGAACCAAATCCAAGTCCTCTGAACAACCACCCAGTGCTCGTAAGCCCTGGTCCATCTCTCCCACCTTCCAAAATTCAAGCCTCCTGATTTTATGCTGATAATCTAAATTGTAACACAAAATTTATCTCATTTATTTCTTCATACTAGTGCCAACACAAAATTATCACTCCCATTTATAAATGAAGGCTAAAAAAGTTATGTTCTTACACAGAAAGTCTAAGTGTTAAGTCACAAAGATTGATTTACTCAGCAGTTGAGGACAAACTGAAGAAGCTGATAATGGGTGTGGAGATGTCCAAGTAGGCTGAGTGTGGTTGACAGAGTGCAGGAGACTTTCAATTAACCCTGGGTAAAAGTGTAAAACTATTCTCTAATACAATCCGTGTAGCTATTTCTGATTATATTGGAAAGAACAAACTTCCAGACCAATAACCACAGCAATGTATCTGAGATTCTGTTAATCACTCTACTAACAACATCACATCCAGAACAGCATCTAAAATTGGAGGTCTTACTTGTCTGGATCTGTGGTAGTCAGGTGTCATCTCTTAGACTCTGTCAGGCCGTTGAAGGATCAGGTGGGTGATTTAAACAGAAAATTAATGGAACTGCCATCTGACCATGTTGTATTTTATGAGTGGGGTTACTCTCTATCATTCTTCCCCAGATTAGTTATTGTGATTGATTTGCTATTTGGTTAGAGAAGGTTGGGTGCAAGCTCGGGTGATTCCGTTCAACCATTTCCACTACAAAAACTCTTATCCAAGAGGTCAAAAGCCAATGTGAGGTTGCATATCAATTGTCAAGCATCCCGGCTCTAAGTGCATGGTCCTGAGTTTGAGGTTAGGAACACTGCATGTAGTGCAGTCTAAAAAGGTATCGTGATCACCACATATGTAGGTATTTGCCTGCCATATTTTATGTGGTTACTACCTGAGTAAAAGAGTCCTTTTCAGAAAGGAATTGGGGATACATTGCCATTTATATTGTTATTGCATTACAGACTCCTTCCTCCTGGAGATGTGACTTCTTTCAGTCAGTTGAATCCAGATGTGAAATTGGATAAATAAGGTCTGGAAGTAAGGATCAAGTAACATGACTTTTTGTTGGGTCAACTGCCCTTAGCATCCTGACCATCATCTCTTAAATTCTTGGTGCAGATTGAGTCACCACTTACCAATTTCTTTTGGTACTAGGCATGTTGTTTGTGTCTGTCCATCAAATCCATAACTCTTTTCTGATTGTGCTACTAGGCTGTTCCTCCACCCTTGTCCCTCACCATAATAGATACATTTACTTTGCTCCTGATTCCCAAATGCTGTCGCATGGCACCCACTCCTTCAATGTGCCTACTCCACAGTGCTACCAGTTTGCAATGGCATTTCCTATCATTACCCGTGGTTTTCAGAAGTTAGCTACAATGGAACTACTAAGTGAGGCAGGTGTGTCTTTCTCCATCACACTCCTGACGAACCTTTGGGCAGTCCTGTGTCCTTTGTCCCTTCCTATGGAACACATTCTTTTAGTGTACGCTCTGGGCTTACACGATTCATTTACTCTATCATGAGTCCTTCTTCAGATCTTTTGCAGTATCTTCTTTTCAATGCCATGGGAATTTTGATTTTTCAATTTCATGTAGGTCAAAAGTTAGCAAATGATCCAATGACCAAGTTCCAACTGTTACTGATGTTTGGAAATTGTTTGTTGAAATATGGGTAGCCATTATTTGTGTATTGTTTATGGTTGATCTTCCCCTACCATTGAGAATAACCATAAGAGAAAATCTCTAGCTCAAAAATCTAACACATTTATTAATTGTCCCTGGTTGCCAAAATTTGAGTAGGCCACTCCTTTTCTGATATTTCCAGAAATCAACCTAGTAAAAGGGAATTTCCAGAGTCTTCTTGGTGCATTCCTGGAAATAAGTTTCAAATAAATGAGTTCTCCATTACCCTTTATTTTTCATCTACCTTGATGACGTACCCAGACCCCTAGTCCACTATATGGTCTTCCAGCTCTTGCAGTATAAACAGGGTAGGTCATATGAGGGTTGGTCAGTGTAAACCCTCCACCCATTGGCAGGCATGCATATAATTGTCTGTGTTGTGTTGTTACAACTCTAGTTATGTGAATAGCAGTGAGAAGGAGAAGAAGGGGAAAGATTCTAAGGTGTACATGTGTTACCTTGCATGGGAGAAGCTTCTGCTTTGTATTGAAGGTAGGAGGGAGAAGTAGCTTCTAACAGGGAGGTTTTTATGCAAAGTTAGACACTTCGGGGGAGTTAGGCTTTCTAAGGTTTTGAAGATATCAATCCAGACCTCTAATCACATTAATAAGATCCCATTGTTTCCCCATTGTTGCCTTAGTTTTGACAGAGCAGATATGCTTTACCTATAAGTTTAACCTCATAGACTCTCAGTGCCTCAGATAATTTATGCCTGGCTCATAGACCTACTCCTCCCTCTCATGGCAAGTGGTGCTGGTTTGTTTATGTGCTTCTGAGGAGGCTATCTGACTTTCATATTCATCTCTGGTTAATAATTGCTTTGCATTCTGTTTTACTTTATCTTGGGTTAAAGGGCAGCTACAACTTCTAAATACCCAACATCTTCTAGATAATGAATTCTCTTTTACTAATGTACATTAAACCAAGAACTATCTGTCCTGCACCTACCACCAGTGGTGGGATTCTTTGGGCCAATGACATGCCATGCATTTCTGCTGCAAAATAGTGGAATGCTAGAACATGAAAGATGATATAAGGAAACCCTGGACTTATCAATTCACCTTTCTTTGTAATTATCATGAATCTCATTTGCAATTTCAGTAAAAGGATGATTGTTTCTTTCCTCTGTTTCTCATCTCCCAAAAGAGACCAAATTTCTTCAACTGTGTAGGAAAGATTTCAGAACCTTGTTACAATGCTCATAACTAATGATAAAATGTGCTAATATGCAATATTAAACAGTTTCAGATATAAGGTAACCTATAAGATCCTTACTACAGAAGCTTCTTGCACTACAAAAGGTTTTGCTAAACTTAAAAGGAACTAATTTTGTCTATTTTGGTTTAAAGTTACATTGATGTTGTGGTTTACTGTTAAAAGATGAACATGTGTTAACATCACAGCTTATATGCTTTCACACAGAAGGTTTTTCTGTTCTTTCCTGACTTATTACATAACAGTGCTGAGAAGTCTCAAATTAACATCACTTGGAGAATGACTGCACTGTTGAAATATTATTTCTGGGTAGTAAAGGATTTTTATAAAGGAACTGTGGTTTTCCTACATGGATGTTAACTGTAAATATTGAGACACACCTTATCCTTTTCTAGGAAAGTTGAAAAGAGGAACATTGTTATTTGCTCAAACTTTCAGAGGTCAAATGGAAAGGAAATCTTGGTCATCACCAGTTCAATATGCAGTGACTGTATGAGAAATTGGTCGACTTGACAAACAGCAACTTTTAATGTTCTTCAATCTAAAAGAATTCAGTTGCTATGCAAAAAATACTAATGATGGAAGAAAACAGTATGCATAACAGGGTAAATGGGCTTTTAAACACAACATGAGAAAGCACAGAGATGGGTTACTTAATACTTTGAGAACTAGAGTATGAGTGGCTGTCAATTACAAAGAGAAAAGAAGGAGCACTTGTGGAAGATAGGAGTTGTTTCTGCTTATTTGTTTGCCTTTTTGAGATAGGGTCTCCCTGTAGCCCCAAATTACCTGGAACTCTATGTTGAACAGGCTGGCCTTGAACTCACAGAGATTCACCTGCCTCCCAATTTGCTGGGATTAAAGGTGTACACCACCATGGCCGGAGTAAGACAGGAGTTTTATAAGTAGGAGAGAGAGATTTCAGCAGCTAGCAGTGTGGCAGGAGGCAGTGGAGGGGCTAGGAATGTGGTCAGTCCTGTTCTGTTCTATCCACAGAGATTCTACAGTAACAGAGGTGAACAGGAGGCAAGTATAGCCACATTAATGTAATATACTGTTGTTTTCTCATAATCTATAACAATTCAACAGGCAGGAATCATGCACACACATATGCTGCTTCCCAAAGACATGAAAGCGTTTTATTATGGTGTCATAAATTTCCCTTTATCAACCATAAAACAAATCAGATCCAAGCTTGCTTCTGGTTTAGGAACTGATTTTTTTAATGTACAGTTACCTCTAAGTCCTGTGTAGCATTAGTACTACAAATAGACAAAATTACAGGACATTTGAATTATTACTCAATATTCTTCTGTAATCTGAGTATGAGTTGCAGAACTTCAAAAGTGAAAACGTACATATTCAGGCTGAATCAGAACGAATCAACCAGTAAAAAGAACTGAGGACCAGTCCTCCTATGTCTAAATCGGATAAAATTTCACTTCATCTAAAAATCCCTTTCTTCCTGATTTGCTAAATCCATCAAGATGTAATTCATCTTTACCTTTGTCTCTCATTTTGTTTGGTTCGGTTCAGTTTCTTTGTTGTTGTTTTGTTTTGTTTTATAAGACAGGGTTTCCTGTAGCCCTAGCTGGCCTGGAACTTCCCATGTTGATGGGCCTCGGTCTCTCATAGATTTACCTGCCTCTACCTTCCTAGTGCTAACATTAAAGATGTGCACCGGGGGATGGAGAGATGGCCTAGCCGTTAAGAGCGCCGATCTCTCTTGCAGAGGACCGGGGTTCGATCCCCAGCACCCACATGGCGGTGAGAACCGTCTGTAACTCCAGTTTCAGGAGAACTCCAGTTCCAGGGGAATCCGACACCCTCTTCTGAACTCCGCAGCATTGCACAACACGGGTGCACAAACCTACATGCAGACAGTACATTCATACACATAGAAAATAAAAAAAATAAAAAAAAAAAAAGATGTACACCACCAGGCCCAACTGTTTTTTTGTTTTTTGTTTTTTTTTGTTGTTGTTTTTGAGACAGAGTCTCACTATGTTACATAGTCTGGTCTTAAAGATCAATTTTCCGGGGCTGGAGAGATAGCCTAGCGGTTAAGAGCACCGACTGCTCTTGCAGAGGACCCGGGTTCGATCCCCAGAACCCACATGGTGGCTAAGAACTGTCTGTAACTCCAATTCCAGGAGAACTCCAGTTCCAGGGGAATCCGACACCCTCTTCTGACGTCCGCGGCATTGCACAACACGGGTGCACAGACCTACATGCAGACAATACATTCATACACATTCAAAAATAAATAAAATTTAAATAAAATTTAAAAAAAACAATTTTCCTCTTGTATCAGCCTTCCAAGTAGCTGGAACTACAGGAGTATGCCCCCATATTTTAATATACTATATACTATATATAATAATACTATATTAAAGTATTATTTGAAAGTTACATATAAAAAATCACTATGCTAAAATATTTTAATATTTTATTTATTATTTTTATTTTATGTCTATGACTGTATTGCCTGCATGTGTGTAAGTACACCTGTGTCAAGCAATGCCCGTGGAGGTCAGAAGAAGGTATTGGATCCCCTGGAACTGCAGTTACAAATGGTTGTTAGCCACCATGTGGGTCCTGGAAATTGTACCCAGCTCTTCTCCAAGAGCAGTAACTGCTCTTAATTGCTGAGCCATCTCTCCAACTCTATCCTGCTAAAATATTAACATAGGTATAAATATCATAAATGAGGATAACAAAAATAACTCAAATTGCAGGGTTTGTTTGTTTGTTTGTTTGTTTTTTTTTTTTTTTTGGAGGGAGTTCGTTTTGAGATAGGGTCTCCTTGCAGCCCCAGCTGGCCTGGAACTTGCTCTGTAGACCAAGCTGGCCTTGAACTCACAGAGATCCACCTGCCTCAGCCTCCCAAGTGCTGGGATTAAAGGCATGAGCCACCACACCTGGCTCAAATCTCAGTTTTAACTACCAGTCAAATGACATTCATACCAAGAATTCAAATGATTTTTCTATGCATGAATGTAGTATAAATAGTTACGAGCAATGCTAACGAATGACTAATTTATAAAAATTCTTTAAAACATTAATTAAATTTGCCATGTGGGATGGTGCACGCCTTTAATCCTAGCACTCAGGAGGCAAAGGCAGGCGGATCTCTGTGAGTTAAAGGCCAGCCTGGTCTACAGAGTGAACCTGGAGTCATGGTCCGCTCCTATGAACCCAGACCTGAGGTATCCTCCCATGAACCCAGAGCTGAGGTCCCTGTGAGCTAAAATTGTGGTCCCTCTAATGAATCTGGAGCTGTTGTCCCTTTCTGTGAGCTGAAGCTGTGGTTCAAAACTATGAGCCCGAGTTATGTTCCACTCTCGTAAACTAGACCTGTATTCCAATCCCATAAACAGGAGGTTTGGTTCCACCCAGGGAGCTGCAGCATTGGTCTCCTCTTGTGAGTTATGCCCTTCTCCTATGAACTTGTGAGCTGGAGACATAGGACTTTCCTATGAGCTGGAGCTGTAGTCCCCTCACACGAACCTGAGGCTTCAGAGCCCTACAGTTCTATATGCCTCAGTTCTACATTCTGGTGCTGATGGTGGAGCAGAGTAGAGCATGGAGGACTTCCTGATGTTGGACATCAGGTCACAGTTTCAGTCCTCTCTGAGTGACTACACTGACCCCCACCCCTGGGGTCCTGGCTTGTGTATGCCAGTGGCTCTGCCTTTTATGCTGGGGACAGGGGAGTCCTCTATTATTTGCAGATTCTGGTCTTGTGATACCGACTCTTGGGAATGGACCTTCCACTGACCCTGAATCTTACCCGTGGTTCGAACTCCACATGTATTCCCGAGAACCCAGGCCTTGATATTGGGCCTCTCCTATTATCAGGCCAAGAGGTTTTCCATTACTATTTTACAGCCCCAGTATGCATTTACCCATGCCTTAACTGAACTTCTAGATATAAAAATCATAGTCTGGGAAGTTTAAAACAAATCATAAAGTATAACAATGAAACTGATATAATTCTTAAACTGAAAATATGTAATTATATTTTAGAATGTAATTCAAAATTCTATATATCTACTATAATTTTTGAATATTATTTACTGACAAAACTGGACTACCACGCTTCAACAGTAATGTGAAACCTGTCACTATTCCTATAATGTGCTTTTGCCATTCGCTCCTTTCCAAATTCTTCAACCTCTACAAAGTCTTTCAGTATAATCATATTACTTCTTAAAGAAAGCAATGTTAATAAAATATGTTAATAAAATATTTATAAAATAATATTTTCTTCTTTCTGTTTAAACATTAACTAATTCAAAAGCTATTTTTAAAAGACAAAGTGTACTGACAAAGTAACCAATAAAGTATATTGAGCAAACAAAATTAATGAATCAGGCCACACTCTGAGCCAATTGAGAGTGTTCTGCTTTCTGGTCACTGCCCATGTGGCTGCACTCTGGGACTGCATGTTGAGGTTGGAAGCTGGCCCAGGTGAGTGTCAAATGCTGCTGGTCCCTCTGCCAGAGTCCCGGTTATGAGCTGAGCAACTCCCATAACTCCACTAAGTATTGCACCATCTGGCACTTTCTGCAGAAGCTAACATCTACCTGTCTCCCCAAATCTGCTTTGAAGTCTTAAGGGAAGCCACTATGCCCCCTCTAAGTCCTGTGTACATGTATCATGCCCTTAAGGCCTTTTCTCTGCCTCATTAATGAGCACTGGTTCCCCTATCTATAATAAAGAGGGTTGGATGCGTTTGGTCACACCTATCCTGAACCTGTTTGCTCCTGCTGTGAAGTTTAATAAGCTTTGTTTTACTTCTTTGGCCATCAGGATTCACTATAAATTTATAAATATAACAAAAATTGACAGATAACCACTTGTACTATAGTCAAAATGCTATGTTGTTTTAAAATATCATCTGCCACCTCAATTAGTCCATTATTCTATATAAAAAAATTAGTTTTTATTTTATGTCTATGAGTATTTTACTCGCATTTTTGTAAGTGCACCACATGCGTACAATGCCCTTAAGGGACACAAAAGTTTATCAGATCTCCTGGAACTGGAGTTAAAGATGGTTGTTAACCACTTGGTGCCTAGAACTGAACCCAGGTCCTCTGCAAGAGCAGTCAGTGCTCTTAACTACCTAGCCATCCCCAGCCCCTAGCCCATAATTCTTAATTCTAGCCTTCATAAAGTCCTGGGGCACAGGAATTTATGAAGGCTAGAATTAAGAATTATGGGCTAGGGGCTGGGGATGGCTAGGTAGTTATAAATATTTTATTAACACATTTTATTAACACAGCACAGCCAATTTATCTGTGACAGTGTACCAAGGATGGCCTCTTTCCCAGTTTTCCATAGGATATTTCCATCTGAGACCACCAGTTCCCTAGTCTCCTCACTGTCTCAACCCGTGTCAGAATTGCCCATACTCCTTTGTTTACAGCATGCTAGAATTTTTCTAACTTAATCCATCTAATTCAACCAACATCTGCCTCTCATACAACTCCAAAAATATCTCCATGCTTCACAAGTCTAGTTATAAAAATGGCTCCACTCTTTTGGTACCAATTTTCTGGATCAGTTCCTCTTTCACCGATGTAATAAAAATCTCTTAAGCTAGGTAACAATGTATAGCAAAGAGGTTTATTTAACTCACATTTCTGGATTTTGAGGGTCCGAAATTGGGGGCCTCACTGTTTCAGACTCTGGTAAGGACATTACAATGGATGACATCCCATGGTAAGCTTGAATGTAGGATGAAGAAGTCACACTTTGAAACAGAAACCAAGGTAGAGGTCATCAGGATTACTTTTTAATCAACTTACTCTCACAAGCACTCAGGGCTTCTATGAGAGTGACCTTACTCCCTCTGAGGGAAGTTCCTCTATGAACTAATTGTGTTTCATTGCCTCTCAGCATGCCCATATTTGGGACCAAGTTCCCAAAATATGAACTCCTGGGTGATACAATAAAACCACATACAACCCATAGTATGTACTAAGTTAATATATAATTAATTATATAAGAACTCAAGCCATGAAGAAGAGGCTCTGGCTTATGGAATATCACTTCTTTAATAATTCTTCCATTTTAGAAAGCCTCTGTTTTCAGAAATTGGCTAAAATCATGAGCATCGGAGCCAGTCCCTGTTTTGCTAGTGTAGCAGGGGTTTTGCAGCCATGAAATTCACACATTTTCTTTTACTCTCCACAAAGATAGGCCACTTGATGCATGGGTCATTGTGCTTGCAAACACTGAAGACTCTTGAGAGAAAACAACGCAATGGGAGGATGCCTGTGATGGCCATCAAGAGGTTACTATAGGATTTGCCTAGGGAAAAATTTAAATAAGGAGCACCAGTGTGAACTAAAACACCCTCATAGAAAGAACCAGATAAGCAACTGGAACAAAACCGCGCGCCTTTAATCCTAGGAGGCAGAGGTAGGTGGATCTTGTGAGTTCAAGCCCAGCCTGGTCTACAGAGTGAGTTCCAAGACAGCTAGGGCTACAGGGAGACTCTGTCTCTAAAAAAACAAACAAACAAACAAACAAACAAACAAAAAATCAACCAACCAAACAAAAAGAATAACAGTGAACTTTGTTGGAAGGCAAACTAGAGAATATGGAAGATAACATAAGGATTTGTTTAAACATGATTTTAAATATTAAGTGCAAAATTCAGTTAAGTTCCCATTAGCAAGTAATGATTATGAAATCTTAATTCTCACCTTATCTTGGCCCTCATAGTTGGATCCTAGCCTATAGTGTGTGCACACGCTCATGTGTGTGCGTGTGCGCATGTAGGTGTAAGTACAAAGAAATGCAGAGATTTCAGATGGTGAGAAAAGCTGTCCAATCTAGGATACCTCCTATTACCAAAGGAAAGCACCCCTGGTCAGCTTTATCTGACCTACAACAGACAGCTGGACAGCCCCCGAGTCCTAGACTGAGTCCCCTTGAGTTGACAAACATAGGTCCAAGGTTTGAGGCTGTGATATTTCATTGTAAAGTGAGAAGAACAAGGTGCACTTCCGATGGGGCTCAAAGGCAGGCTTTTCTAGTGGTGTTTAAAAATCCTAACCTTAAAGCTAATTATGATGAAGAAAGGTCTGGCTCTCATCAGTTAATGGGAAACAAAAGACTTCTTGCATGCCATGAAAATACACTTTGGTGTAATGCATCAAAACCTCACACTGAGTCACATCAGAATTTCTGAGTGGAGGATTTGTGAGATCCTATTATTGGGAGCATAAGCCTTTGGAAATCCTTTTATGAATGTGTGATCTCCATTCTTCCAATGGGCATGGATCTGATTGTCATCAACAGGAGACTCCAGCTTCACCAATTGCCACTGTGCTCACAATACCTTATTTAACTGTTTAATGCATGATTGCCTCCCACTGGATATTTTACAGGAATACACCAGAAATAAAACATGTTTTCTAATGGCCTTTGAGATTGTTGCAGCATCACCCTTTCTGCATAAGAAACATTCTGTATATCAAAAAAAATGTGTTAACAGTGGCTGAAGCCCAGTATTCAAATGATCCAGTTCATGCAGGATATAGACTACTTGAGATTTCTAGTTTCTTACCGGTAATAATGAGTTTTACAAACAAAACTCAAGTTGCAAACTACTTTAGCAGTTTTTAAAAGTCATTCTACTAATATTTTGTCATAATTTGCAACAGTTTTAGTGATTTCATGATGAGTCATGCAGTGTAGAGCTTATAATAAGGAAAGCTTTACAAAAGCAGGAAGCATCAGTCATTAAGAACTGTGAATCCCCCCCCCCTTAACAGGGGACTTCTACTCCTGAAAAACTACTTGTTAATGTGCTCTAGGATAAAGTTTGCCAGAAAGGAAAATGAAAAGGAGAAAAGTAAGCACACATCCCCCAAATTTCTAAAGTATGTCAGTTTGATCAAAACTGCTGTGTGTTGGGCAGAATAGATAGAAAAGACCTCTGTCTAAAGAACAATTATATGATTAAAGTGATGTCATATCAGTGAGGAAAGAATGAACTCATCAAACAATGGTATTGGTTGTCCATTGCAGGAAACACTGAAAATGATGCATGATTGATAGTCGACACGTAAGTTAGATAGCTAATTAATCAGGGTTATCTTTTTATATAACTTTGCATGGAAATCTATTTCTTGCAATAAATAAAAATGAAATTATACAAGCAAAAAAAAAGAGGTAATACATATGGTAAATAGCTAGTGTGGTGGTTTGAACGAGCATGTCCCCCACTGGTTTCAAGCATTCAGACATTTTTGTCTCCAATTGGTGGCACTGTTTTGGGAGGTCTTAGAAAGTGTGGCCATGCTGGAGGAAGTACATCATTGGGGGTGGGTTTAGTGAGTTTAACAAGCCTTGCAGTCTCCAATCTCTTTCTTTTTGAAATTTTTTTTAAATTTTATTTATTTATTTATCTTTTCGAGACAGGTTCTCCCTGAAGCCCCTGCTGTCCTGGAACTCACTCTGTAGACCAGGCTGGCCTTGAACTCACGAACATCCTCCTGCCTCTGCCTCCTATGTGTATGAATGTACTGTCTGCATGTAGGTCTGTGCACCCGTGTTGTGCAATGCCACGGAGGTCAGAAGAGGGTGTCGGATTCCCCTGGAACTGGAGTTCTCCTGGAATTGGAGTTACAGATGGTTCTCAGCTGCCATGTGGGTGCTGGGGATCAAACCCGGGTCTCTCTTGACTTCCTGTGCTCATTGGAGATGTGAACCTTGGATTTCTGCTCCAGCCCTGGCCACCATGGCTCCTGCCACAATGGACTCTAATTCCCTGGAACTGTCAATCATAAGCTCAAATAAACTCTTCCTTTTATAATTTCCCTTGGTCATGGTGGTTTTATCGCAGCAACAGAAAAGTGACTAATAGAGCTAGGTTTAACCATTCCACAATGTATACATATATCAAAACATAAAATTTTAAACTGCAAATATATATAACTTTTACTTTTCAGTTAAAAGTTTTTTAAATTATTTATTTATTTATTTTATGTGTATGAGTGTACTGTCTGCATGTAGGTTGGTGCACCCATGTGGTGCAATGCAGAGGAGGTCAGAAGAGGGTGTCAGATTCCCCTGGAACTGGAGTTAAAGATGGTTCTTAGCCACTGAATGGGCGCTGGGTATCGAACCTGGGTCCTCTGCAATAGCAGTTGGCACTCTTAACCGCTGAGCTGTCTCTCTAGGCCCCAGGTTAAAAGTTTTTAATTAGAAAAATTAAATAAGAAGCCAATGCCAGGCGTGGTGGCACACACCTTCAATCCTAGCACTCAGGAGGCAGAGGCAGGCAGATCTCTGTGAGTTCAAGCCCAACCTGGTCTACATAGCAAGCTCCAGGCCAGCTGGGACTAAAGGGAGACCCTGACTCAAAAATGCCAAAAAAAAAGAAAAAAAGAAGCCAGGAAGGTGGGCTAGGTCACAAAGCTAGTATCACAGATTTCATCTCCTACTTGTTAGCTTCTGAACACGTGGAGTCGTTAGCATGTGTTTTTAAACACTACAAGTCTGTAAGGCTGAGTGTTTTATAGGGGAAACATCACAGACAGAGAAAAACAGACCTAAACATCTCCACCATTACTTGTTTGGTTTGGGGCAAAGCATCTAATGGCTCTGGGCCATAACTGCTTTATGCTGTGGGGATAGCGCAGCTGTTAAAGGCTGAGGCTAAGAACCACAAAAAACATAGTAAGAAAACAATACTTTACCATGCACACCACTGAAATTTATGATTTATTTACTGATTTGACCTTCATGGCCTGAATTTCTCATATACAAGTGGCAAAATCTTCCCCCTACACCCAACCTATTACCTTGCTCCTTCACTGATTATGCATCTTCCTTACCTAGAAAAAAAAACAAAACAAAACACGAGAAACCTCTATTTATTCCAATTCATCTCCCCTAATAGACAGATAGTAAAAATATAAGTCTAAAAGACATCAGTTTGTATATTAATTTGTATGTATGTTTACAATGAAAAGCAGAGAGAAAAACCTCATTGATAAAACATATCACTTCACCTGAGGTGAGAACTGCTATAAAGTCTCATTAAGAAAACTACCTAGACTATGTTGCTCAAACAAGAAACTGTGTGAAGCTAGTTTAAAAGGGGAAAGGGGCACTTAACAATAAATGCCATGTGATGATATAGACAAAGACACATAATTTAGTGCAGTAATTAGTTGTTTTAAATGACATTTTGGAAGTAACTTCAAAGTTTAGTAATTTAAGAATATTTTCCCCAAAACAATAATCCTCTGCTTTGAAAGAAACTCTGAAAAGACTCAGAAAAAGATGCAAGATATGTATGGCAGAATGCATGAATTCGGGTGGGGTCGGGGGCATGGAAAGGGAAATTAGTCTAAATTGGATTGAGAAGTGATGTATGATGCAAGAAAAAGTTTATTAACAATAAAAATATTCAAAAATTGTCCTTACTATACCAAACTCTCATAATTTACCTTATATATAAAATGGTAGTAAAAACTATAATTCTAATTTACACAGCATCAAGCACACACCCTAACTTTGGCAATTTACTTACAGGCATGTTAATTTTTAAACAATTTAAAGCCATCTTTAAAAGTATTTCTACTCTCCTAGTATGCCAATTTGTTTTAAAGGATCTATTTCAAACATGTTAACTGAAACTGCAAAGGGACAGCTGCTCGATGAGATGGGCGTATCACTGCCCGCGACCCCAAGTCATTCAGCCTCACTCCCCTTCCTTCTTTGGACTCTAGCTTGCCACCAAAGTGGCTATTTATTAGTGAGTAAATACAGTGATGGTCATGTTATGCAAAAACAAAAAATAAAAATAAATATGATATAGATGCACAAGTTTTCCTACCTGGGTTTTGTTAACAAAATAAAGTAAAAAAGAAAAGGTGAGATACTTAATTCTAAATTTGCCCTCTAGGGATGGAGCCCTAGGACTAGACTCAACTGAGTTCCTATTACTTTCACTTTATTGCAGGATGGCCCTTTTCCAAGTTCTTCTCCAAACTGCCTTGTTCCCCTCCCCCAAAGCTCCATCTGGGTCAAATTTCAAACTTCCCATCTTTGCGTTACACAGTCAGGTTCCTGATTTTAAGAATGAACCAAAGAACAACTAGAATCCTGCCCTGTTCTATCCAAACTGGAAAGGGAAGCCCAATCCTGTCCCACCTCCTGCCCAGGTAATCAAGAGGTAGACAGTGCTGTGTCAAGTGTTGCTTTCTCTTTAATAAACCTTAGCTGTGTACTGTGACTGTAAAATTCTTATCCTGTAATTCTTTACCTAGAGAAGAAACAGACTTGAAGAAAATCCCTTAAGTGGCATCAAGTTCACATTATCTGTATATCACAGAAATTTTCATAAAGATAAAAGATAATATCAAGGGGCTGGAGAGATGGCCTAGCAGTTAAGGGTGCCTACTGCTCTTGCAGAGGACCCAGGTTCGATCCCCAGCACCCACATGGAGGCTGAGAACCATCTTTAATTCCAGTTCCAGGGGAATCTGACACCCTCTTCTAACCTCTGCAGCATTGCATGACAGGGGTGCACAAACCTACATGCAGACAGTACATTCATACACATAATAAATAAATATATAAAAATTTAAAAAATTTTAAGATAATATCAATTGTCTGGTTGATGTCATTTCATAAACAACACTGACAAAATATAATCGCTTGAATAAAAATATTTTAGCATTATTTCTATATTTTCAAGAACCTAAGGAATACTTCATTTATATAAGCATGCATTTTATTTATTTATTTATTTATTTATTTATATATTTATTTTTGGTCTTTTTTGAGACAGAATCTTCCTGTAGCCTCAGCTATCCTGGAACTCACTATGTACTGGCCTTGAACTCACAGAGATCTAACTGCCTCTGCCTCTGCCTCTCGAGTACTCAGACTAAAGGCCTGTGCCACCATGCCCAGCATAAGCATTTATTTTTAAATCAATAAAATAGATCTCTCTGAAAATTTAAGTTTGATAATATAATAAAAGAGAAAAATATCACACGGAGATGTCAGATATTCAAAACATATAAATAGAAATATATCTTACAGCTTTCACTTTAAAATTTCAGCCATGTGCCAGGTATGATAATACAAAGGTTACTAAATTATTTGAAAAAGACCTAAAGTTGTCTTATTTTTCTGGAAAATAAAACAAGATTACTGGCTCAGATGCCCAAAGATTATGACTTATTTTATGGGAGGGAAAATAAGAATATTGTACTTGCTTTCTTAACAGGAGGCTCATGTCCTCCTGTTACTAGATTTTTACTGCCCAACAAGGATTTATTATATGATCCCATTTTATAAAATTATCACTATGCTCATGTGCTTCAGGAAGTGTACCTGTCTAATCACAGAGTATAGATAAATGTCAGCAAAAGAATTTACCTAAACTAATAGTGGTTAAGATTATGATACATGAGATGACATTTTGCTTTTTTTAGTTATGTTTTTAATGTAACACTATTATATAAACAGAAAAATAATCATTTTCTTCAAAACTGGAAAGAGTTGATAATGAAAGTGGTAACAGGTCACAAACTTGGAAATATTTGCTTGTTTCACAGTTTCTTCGGCTGAGGTACTGTTGAACCAAAGGTTTTTATCCTAAAAAAGTAATTTTTTATTTTTATTTTAAAAGAGAGAGATGCATAACAGAAGGGTAATAAATATGTTCAGTCCAGAAAAGCACTTAGGAAAAGCACTGTTGAGGGTCAAAGAATAATACTAAACTCTTGCATTTTCAAGTGTTTTCCATCATCAAAATTATCCTCACAGAGTATTTAATAATTTCTCATAGAATATCTTGGACATACTAAGAACAACCCTGGCTTTTATTACTGAAGAGTAAAAGGAATTGCCAAATTCATGCCTCTTTCATTTCTGCCTGTGGATGATTGCTTGTCTGATTTCATATAACCAAGGACACCTTCTGGCATGGAGCAATTTCAGAGAAAGCTTACAACCTCACCCCAGGAACCACTCTATTGTTATGTTAGCCCAGGACACTTATGTCTTAATTTAAATTCATGCTAACTTCATGATGCTCATTATGTCATCTGTAGAAACTTATTATTACTTCAAATATTTACTTAGAAATACTGAAAATTAAACTAGAAGTCCAATATCTTTCATTTACAGATGAGAACACCAAAAAGCTGGAGAAAGGAAAACAAAACAAAACATGAACTTCTATAATTCTTTCACATCTTGATAGATTCTGAGTTCAAATTCCCTCATGGGCCTTTGTTCTCTATATACTACCTAACCACACTTTCATTGAATCCTGTTTGTTTTTTAAAAGTTTTCATAAAGGTAGTTAAACTAGGTCGTCTCTATGTCACATAAAGAAATACAACTGAACAAACGTTTCTTTTTAAATTCTTAGAAACCCAGTCTCGGGGTTTGAGAGATTGCCTAGCGGTTAAGAACACCAACTGCTCTTGCAGAGGACCCGGGTTCGATCCCCAGCACCCACATGGTGGCTGAGAACCGTCTTTGACTCCAGTTCCAGGGGAATCCGACGCTCTCTTCTGACCTCCGCGGCATTGCACGACACACGGGTGCGCAAACCTACATGCAGACAGTACACTCGTACACATACAAGAATAAATAAAAAAATTAAAGAAAAAAGAAACCCAACCTCTTTGTAAAAGATTTGGTATATAAAATATCTGACTACACCTCAAAAACCTGACAACTTTACTCTGATTTACCAGCAGCACAAGCAAGGAAACTAATAGGAACCTACATGGAAAAGGTTAAGGTTAGCATGGGGACACACTCCCTTGAAAAGGAAGTAGACATTGCATACCAAAATACTAGTGGTTCAACCAGCTTTTGAGGCATTTGTTTAAAGAACTTTTAGAAATTAATGGACCCTGTTCAAAAGTTCATCATATATCATATTTTGTGGTTATAAACTACATAGCTTTAACACAGATTCTTTATTCCTAAAAGAGTTTTGTCCATTTTTTTATGTGTATGAATGTATTGCCTGTATGTAAGTGAGTGTACCCATGTCATGGAATGCCCACAGAAGTAAGAAAAGGGGATTGGATACTCTGGAACTGGAGTTACATATAGTTGATAGTTGCCATGTGGGTACTGGGAATTGAACCCAGTTCCTCTGAAAGATCAATCAGTGCTCTTGACCAATGAGCCATCTCTCCAGCCCCAAGTTCTGTCCTTTTAAAGCTATCATTTCCTGAACACATTTTAAGCTACAGTTTTTTCATTTGTTTCCATGTACTGCATTTTAAGCCTTCTATATTGTTTAGTATTCAGTTATGCTATTTTCTTTTGTTTTTCTGGTTATATCTATTAGAAACATGTCATCAAGCTTTTGATATTTTGCTTATTTAGATTCAGTTTAATAGGCATGCTCTAAATACTTTCATATCCAAAGCATGATCCAACATACTGTGAGAGACCAAAATTGAGCACAGCATGACTTTTGGCCTTAAAATTCAAAACCATGGTAGAATTGGTTTGCTTGCTTTTTCATCTCAGAAATAACTCTGTTTCAAACTTACACAAAAACAAAGGATTTAAGAATGATCAGTAGACAGAAGTAATAATACTGATATTTATATAAAAATACAGGGCTTTGCATGCATGTATATGCATATTTTTTTAATTTATCAAAAGGGAAGTCATCTTCTACCTACTATTTGTAACCAATTGGTTTCTCTGTGATAATAATGGCTGCCTTCATAACATTTATTAAACCTGAAAGAACTTGTGGGGAGGCTATTTATTCAGAAATAACTAAAATACGAGTTTCAACAAGAAAAGTGCTGATACTGGCCTGGCGTGGTGGCACATACGTTTGATCCCAGCAAAGGCAGAGGTAGGCAGATCTCAAGGCCAGCCTGGTCTGCATAAGGACTTCCAGGCCAGCTGGGGTCAAAGAGAGACCCTACCTCAAAAAAGACCAAAAAACAAAAAGAAAGAAAGAAAGAAAGAAAGAAAGAAAGAAAGAAAGAAAGAAAGAAAGAAAGAAAGAAAGAAAGAAAGAAAGAAAGAGAAAGAAAGAGAGAGAGAGAGGTAGGGAGGGGGGAGGGAGGGAGGGAGGGAAGGAAGGAAGGAAGGAAGGAAGGAAGGAAGGAAGGAAGGAAGGAAGGAAGGAGATACTGAGATATCAACAAAAGGCATTGGGGGAGGGATCAGAGAAGAGAGAAGGAATCACTTGGGATTGTCCTAAACCCATTTTAGGTGCTCTACAGGTGGTAGTGCTTACTTTGTTTGTTTTTTTTTTTTTTAATTTTTTATTTATTTCCGTATGTGTATGAATGTATTGTTTGCATGCAAGTCTGTGCACCCGTGACGTGCAATGCCGCGGAGGTCAGAAGAGGGCGTCGGACTCCCCTGGAACTGGAGTTCTCCTGGAATTGGAGTTTCAGACGGCCCTCGGCCGCCATGTGGGTGCTGGGGATTGAACCCGGGTCCTCTGCAAGAGCGGTCGGCGCTCTTAACCGCTAGGCCATCGCTCCAGCCCCACTTTGTTTGTTTTTAATCCTGGTGTAAGGGCCATACCATGCCCCAACTCCTCAACTCATATCCTATAAAACATAAGCTATATGAAACATCTTGGATAGTTGCCATGAATCTTCACAATCAACAGAAGAAAAAAAATCAACATCCAAAACAGTCAACATATCCCCTCTCATTTTCCTGATGAAACTAAATCTTTTAAGCACTCAAAACCTACTTGTCTGATTTCTCTCCCTGTTCTTGCTTAGTCTCTGTAAACTTACCTTACTAGCTGAAGCAGTATTATCAACCAAAGATTCTCCAGTGAAAAAGGATCAGATAGCAGCATAGCACTGTGTGAAGCAGATGACAAGGCACTCTCAGCCCACATCTGTCACGAAAATATCATAATACTACTCCTAAGTTTATTTTCACAAAAATTAAAATATTGACAAAAAATGTAACAGTGTTTCTTGTAACAGTGTTTCTTTTAATATGCACACATAATTCCCCTGCGTGGCATCATTCTGCTAACAACAGCAGGTATTTTAGAATCCTGTATTAATTATAATACCGTCCTACTTGGCTATTTGTTGTCTTAGGAACACTTTTTGCTCTTTGGCCTTGAGGACAGTAAGAGAAAATGGAAAAGAAAAGTGTCTTTTCAGGACAGCTGTACCAAAGTGCCAGCTAATCCAGGCCAATTGTTTGCAGTGAGAGAAAAGTCCCATCAAGTTGTTAATCATTCTTTCCAGAGTCTTGCAGAAACCTTGCACTTCTCTGCTCTTGGTCCTTCCACTCTGCTCTGTTAGCTTTGGCTGGACAACTTGATAAAGAGTGAAAATCAGGGCTGGAGAGATGGCCTAGCGGTTAAGAGCGCCGTGGTCTTGCAGAGGACCCTGGTTTGATCCCCAGCACCCACATGGCGGCTGAGAACCGTCTGTAACTCCAATTCCAGGAGAACTCCAGTTCCAGGGGAATCCGAGACCCTCTTCTGACCTCCGCGGCATTGCACGACACGGGTGCACAAACCTGCATGCAGACAGTACATTCAAATAAATAAATAAATAAATAAATAAATTAATTAATTAATTAATTAAAGAGTGAAAATCAAGCTGGTGGGCTGGAGAGATGGCCTAGCAGTTAAGAGCACTGACTGCTCTTGCAGAGGACCCGGGTTCGATCCCCAGCACCCAAATGGCAGCTGAGAACTGTCTTTAACTCCAGTTCCAGGGGAATCCGACGCCCTCTTCTGACCTCCGCATCTTTGCACGACACGGGTGCACAAATCTGCATGCAGACAGTACATTCATACACATAAAAAAATAAATAAAATTAAAAAAAAAAGAAAATCAAGCTGGGAGCATCAAAAGCCTGGCCAGTGCAAAAAGCTGACCCAACTAATCTAAACTGTATAATGTATCTTCTGATTTCTTCAGCCTCATCTTAAAAAGAAATACCAATGTGAGGTTTCATTCATTAGAACATCTAATGTAGATTCAATAACAATGAGCATAGAACAGGTTAAAATCTACAGAAGCAGCTAAAATCAGTAAGATTGCAAATAATATAAGCTTCCACTTAAGAAAGCCAGAAAAAAGGAGTCACATGAACCTAAAGAAGCTGACATAGAGGAAATAAAACTTATTTCAGAAAAGTCACTGATGCATGAAACCAGAAAAAAAAAAAAAGAAAATTCAATAAATTGAAAGTTATATCTCTGACAAGTTTAATTTTTATTTATTTATTTTTTGTCTTTTTGAGACAGGGTCTCCCTATAGTCCCAGCTGTCCCATGTAGACCAGGCTGGCCTTGAAATCACAGAGATCCACCTGCCTCCCAAGTGCTGGGATTAAAGTCATATGCCACCACACCCGGAGACAAGTTTATTTTTTTTTAAGATACACTTGTTGCTCTTAGGAGGAAAAGGTACAAAGATCAGAAGTTCAAGGTCTTCCTCAGATACACAGTAAGTTTGAGACCAGTTAGGCATTTTGAGATTCTGTCTCAAAAATAGATCAATGAATCAACCAATGAATCAATCTTCCCACAAAGCCTATAGCCACCACATGAATGTTTTGGGTCTTACCATGGAACCCTTGTGACAGTTGGGCAATGCCACATGATCTGAACTTGACTTTTAGGCAAAGTTTGACTTTATTCTATCCTATATTTTACTACAAGACCCTGATTCACCCTAAAACAAAAGGAGTCACCCTTAATTAAGGGTAGAGCAAATCAGTTCTCAGTCCTATATTGAGGGAAATGTCTTCTTTGAGATAGTTTCTCATCCATCTTCCTCATTTCAGTTGAATGTTGCTCTTTTTAATTGGTCACTCCTTTCAAGATATAAATGGAGGCTTCTATAGAAGCCTGTTGGGTACAGTTGAGAGCCTCCTTCCATAGACCAGTGCTTACTGCCTGTGTTGTCTGTTAGTTGGGCTGCTGTTTGATGTTATCCTGTAAGACTGAAGGTATGGGAACTTGATATCATACTGCTCTTCTTTTGTTGTTTGTAACTTCTTTTGGGTTTGATGTATTTATACAAAACTAATCCAATGAATGTAAAATACCTAGAAAGAGAAAAGGCATGGAGCAAAAACCTAATCAATGACTGATGTGTCATTTATTTTTTCTCATTGCTTTAGACCTCCAAGATGTAAGATGAAGTTATCTTCAAGCCGTTTCTATGCCACAGGCATCCCCAGTAAATCAGCTATCATTTCCTCTGTCTCACCCAAATACAAGCTATCAATGCCATCCAAAATATATCAATGCATCCTTTGAATATATTTTTCACTGAGAGGAATCTGCTGTGTTTTGGGTGCTGAATCCCCAAAGGCCCATGTACTAAAGATCTGGATTTTCTTATGCTATCAGGAAAGGCTGAATCACTTAGGAGGTGCTACGTTGGAGAAAGTACTGAGGTCATTGGTAGTGTGCATGTGAAGGAGATTATCTACCTCTGATCTTCCCTCTGTTTCCTGTAGGAAGAGGTAAGTGTTGTGTTCATTACATGCTCCTACCATTATGTGCTGCTCATGTCTCAGGCCCAAATCACTGGATCCTCTGACCTTGAACTGGAACATTCAGAACAATGAACCGAAATTTTTTTTTTCACTTTACAACTTAATTGCCTCAGGACTTCAGTATAATGGCCGAACAGTGGTTCTTTTACATTGTTTATTTTGCTTTTGCACAAATTTCAAAACAATTAGGAAAAAATACTGAGGGAAACATGATTTAGGGGAAAAAGATTATTAGAAAGCACATTTGGGGGCTGGGGAGGTAGCTCAGTGGATAAAGTGCTTGCCTCAAAAGCTTGCTGACTGGAATTCATATCCCCATTACTGATAGAAAGCTAGATGTGGCAGCTAGTATACATCTGTGATCCCAGCATGCCTGTGGTTAAGATGGGAGACAGAGTCAAGAGAATTCCTGGAAGCTCATCAGCCAGTTAGCCTGTTTATCCAGCCAGGAGAAAGGGACCATGACTCAAACAAGGTAGACAGTGAGGACCTCTATACATACACCAGGGCATTCACACACACACACACAAACATGCAGACATGTGAACAGGCACATACACATGCTTTTTTTTTTTTTTTTTTTTTTTTGGTTTTTCAAGACATGTCCCCTGTAGCAACCAGCTGTCCTGGAACTTACTCTGTAGACCAGGCTGGCCTTGAACTCACAAAGATCCGCCTGCCTCTGCCTCCTGAGTGCTAGGATTAAAGGCGTGCACCACCACGCCCAACCATACACACACTTTTTAAAACCATGTGGGATAAAACTCTAAATAACTCCTAAGTTCTTGCACACAAAACTTTCCTAAAGCTTAGTTGGAAGCAGAGACTCCTCAATTCACTCTATGAAGGGGAATAATGCTATAAAATTATTACAGCCCAAACCAACAGATTTTATCATAATTATACATAAACACATAGCTTACTCAGTATTCCATCTGACTTTCATCAAACAGTAGCAAAAATTAACTCAAGAAACGAAGCTTATCAAATGCATTTTCAATCTGACTGGAGGACATGTTAAACTGTTTAGCCAAGATTTAAATAGAAGTCCTTATGAATGTATAGTAAAATAGCAAAATGCTTGAGAGACTCAAGTTAGATTTTGGATAATTAAATTAGGGAACTTGTGTAGTCTGAGCTGTAGGCTAAAGACTCAGCACCCAACTGGGAACATTCTGCAGAGGGCAAGACCACCACATTTTACAACAACCAGAAGGGATGCTGAAGCTGGAGGAAAAGTCGCAGCACACCACTCTCAGGTTTACATGCAAGGTATGAGGGACACAGTAGGTACAGGTTCCAGTTGAATAACCCACATAAAAAGGAGACTCACCAAAAGGAAATTCAACACTTGGAAATCAAAAGTAAAACAGGTAAATATCTAGGAATGAGGAACTAGATTCAGAGAAAACAAAGAAAAACAAATCTTAATTTCATCCTATTTCAAGATTTCAATCCAAAGTGGGACTGAAAATAAGTCAATACCTGGGGAGGTAGGAGCCAGCAAGAACTCTGTACTGCATTCACTGTTCATGACAGTCAGGGTTTCATACCTATTAGTTGATTTTAGGTGATCTAAAGACAAGACATGTCTAGTTCCTTATAAGGTAATATATATGAGGAACTTAAGCTAATAAACATTTTATCTTTCACACATTCTAGTAATTGGTTTTCTCTTGTTTCCAGGTCTAATTACCTATATTCAAAAGGAGGACTGTCTAAAGTTTAAAACGGTACCAGTCACAAGAAAGAATACAATTCAACAAGAATCCATTTTCTATCAGAAAATCCCTTGCCTGAATGTTTCTTAAATATCTAAAAATGAATTTAGCAATAATTGTGTATCAATTTCCTTCAAGATAAAACTTTCCATGTTGGAGAGAAGCTGCTTTGAGAGCCGAGTGTTCTGAGCAGAGGTGAAACAGTCCATCCTTCAGGGAAGCTTGTTAAACTCAGGAAATAAACAACTCAAAGCTTCTGAAGTCCCAGAAACTGACCAGATTCCTTGGGCCTCTAAGCATATGTAAAAAGGACTGATGAGAGAAACTCAAAAGACCCAGCTGCCCCAAGGAGCTGGGGCAGCCAGGCTTCTTGGAAAACACCTTCTTCTTCATGCCAAACTGTCCGAAAGTTGTGCAGTTCCTGTGCTCCACATGTCCAGCTGTGATGAGCTGTCACTCATGCTAGGGTGGGCTTTTATGATGCTGCTGTCTTTGAGTAATTTCTGGTCCTTAATCCTTCACCTATGCTCCTGAAAGTAACCCCAATAAAACTAACTGATTTGCCAAGTTGGACTTTGGCACAGGCGACACTGGTCTGTTGGGAGTGCCCTATACAGTGTGAGAAGATATTTGTCCACCTCTTTCCAGAAACAGTGTCAGACAATAACAAACTCAAGATCCTCTTAGAATAAGGCTCCATTCACTATGCTTTATCAACTGGCCACATCACGGTCAAATTTAATATTGTTAGATATACACTACATCTGTGTATTACGTAAGATACTTTTAAGTTTAAATTTATAAATGGACATAGAATGAATTGGTTAAGTAGATACCCATGCCAAAAATATAATTTTTCTTACATTTCTATTCTCAGAAGATACTATTACATAAAGTGTTAACTTTCCCTAAACATAAAACAATGATTGAAATAAGAAAAAAAAATACATAATCCAGTCCTAGATATTACTTTGCCATAAAAATCGTTAATTTTAAATGCTTCTGTGACCTATTGGTAAGACGTCTTCATCCCTTGTATCTTTTCAGAATGTATGACTGTATATTATAAAACAAAATTATCTATCTCATATGTCATTTGGAATAAGACTTAAAGGATCTCTGATCCTCTATTTCTTCATCTACAAAATAATACATTATGGAATGTAAGTAACAGCATATATCTGGCACAGAACAGATACATACTGCTGTAGAGCCTTTATTATTCTTAGTGTCTAGGAAACTTTCAGTCACATGTTGAAGACAGGGTCCTCATTCAACAGATAGGAATGCTGGCCATTGTAAGTGGACAGACAGACTCTGCTCTTCCCCCAGAAAGCACCCTTGCTTACCAAATGTTGATTCACTAAGGAAACCCAGATGTTAGCCTATGAGAAAGGCTCTCCCTCACAAATGTTACTACTGCTTCTAATGTGCCCACTAGGTCCTGGAAGAGAAATTCAGAGAGCCCATCCAAATCTAAACAACATTACTGGGATGAATGCAAGGAAAAAAAGTCTATTCATCCCTAAACTGTCAAACCAATCCAAGAACACAGTAAAGTAAGTTTTGTTCATTTTAACTGCAAGTCTTTTTTTTTTTTTCTCTTCATTTCTGTGTCCTCTAGCAGCGGGGCCTGAGGATTTCCGTGTGTTAGTCATTAAAACGGAAACCTGCAAAGCCATCCCAGAACTCAGACTCCAGCTTTCAACATTCATCAATCTTTACATTTAATAAACTTTCTAGACTGGTTCTCCATTTCCAGAATAACAGGGTGTGATTGTAATAGACTAAATGAACCATGAACAACAACATCATGTCTGACAAAGGCCAAAAGCCAACACAGGAGAGGCCTAGAGACATGCAGGGGAGTTGCTGAGAAGTGGAGTCCCCCTACTAAATGCAGCACCCTCTGCCTATGCTCAGGGTGAGAGGTCCATAAATCATCCCTGCCCACATGGCCTGAACACTGACAGTACCAGGTCTTCAGGGATCCAAATCCCTTGTTAGTCTTTGCGTTCTATACCCCCTGCACATAAGAGGGATATGAGCAAGGTTGACTCCCCCTTCTGTATTCACAAAGGAGAATGAAAGCATTCATTCCTAACAGACTGTGACAATGCATTGAAACTAGGATTGAAAATTATTTTCTGCTGCCTTCTTATTTATTTCTTTACGTGCAACCTTCAATTCAAAAGACCAAGAAATGTTACTAGAAGCAAAGCAAGCAATTTATTAACCTACAGAAATAATCTCAATTGCATCAGGTTTTAATTAACAGAATTTGCCTTTTGCCATTTCAGTGTCATTTCAACTCTAAACTGTGACAGTTGGAAAGAACCATCTAGCTCTGCCTACTGCTGATGGAAATGATGTCTTTGATACAGGAAAAAACAGAAGAAAACACTGAAAGAATATTATTTCAGTATTTGAAAAGTTTTCCACGAACAGGCATTCTCCATTCCCACAGATAGAGTAAAAAGTGTTCTGAAAGTGATTAAAAAGTAAAAGACACTCTAAGTCCCAGGTAAGAAAAGTCAGCAGAAGAGAGATCAAATAGTTTATACAGACATACTAAAAGAACATTGGGAAATCTTGGAAAAACGAAATAGAATATGTGATAATTGATCAAATGGTACAACTATTTATTTGGTCAAAATTAAAAGTTATGAAGCATTTACTGAGAAAGGCCCTCAGCTACTTGGAGTTCCATCCCTGCAGAAAGACAAATTTCAAAGGACAAAAAGGTTTCTTTTTGAGCCCTGCTTTCAGTCATTTCAGAGTTTGGCCAGCTGGCTTGTCGTTTGGGCCTGTGCTGGGGCAGAGCAAGAGGCTACTCACATCATGGAGCTAGGAAGTAAGCAGATACAGGGCTGAGGTAGGCACATCCTGATAATGCACGTTCTCAAATCCTCATCTTCCCCAGTTTCCATTTAGGTCATTTTATACCTAAGCTCTAACAATGCTCTGATGTATTATCTCACTGAAGTTATGACTGCATGCTATATTTTAGATCTTAAATGGGCTGAAGGCTTGGTCACCACTCTGTAACACTATTAGGAGGTGGGGAACTCTTTAGGAAGTGAAGCTTACTCGAAGGAAGTTAGGTAATCAGAGGTAAGCCCCTGAAGTGAACTGCAGGTCCTCTGCACCTCCCTCTCTGTCTTTGCTTCTAGGCTGCCAAGAGGTAAGCGGATTTGTTGTGCCACAGCTTCCCCACCACGGATGTTCTGCCTCTCAAGAGGCCAGAAAGCAGCAGGGTCAACCCACTATGCCCCAAAGAGACCATAAGTGAAAATAAACCTTTCCTCTTTTTAAGTTAATTACTTCAGGTATTTTGTCACAGGCATGGAAATTGTCTAACACATGGTGGATGATATGATTTCACCATTTTAAATACATGGAAACTTACTGATTAACTTAATGCTATTTAGATAGTAGTGGTATAGCCAAGACTGAAATTTGAGTAGCCAAACTCAAGGGCGACAAATACAATAGTAGTAAGGGTTTATTATGCACCAAACACCTTATTAAGAGATTTCACATGGTTTGGCCCTGTAATCCCCAAAATTCCTTGAGATGTCTATTATTATTTATATTTTCAGATAGTAAAATCATGTCTTCCTGGATTTTGGAAAACTTTGAACTAGTTACTTTTGTACTACTAGCATCAACTAATACCCAGAACTAACAACTTAAAGCAAGGACTTATTTTGGTCATGGTTTCAGAGGTGTTAGTCCATCATGGAGGGGCAGTGCAAGGCAGAGCAGGTTCCATCTTGGTGGGCCTGGAAGCCAAGGAAAGCAAACGACAGGGCTCCACAAGCTTTCTCTTCTCTTCTTCTTATTCTTTTCGGCCCACAGCCATGAAATGGCACTGCCCACATTCAGGGTCTTTCCTTCTCAGTTAACTCTCTGGAAGGCTCTTACAGACACAGCCAGCAGTGTACCTCAATCCCGTAGATTATTCTAAATCCAGTCACACTAACAGTAATGATTAGCCAGCAGTTCTGGTTCAAACTCTGTCGTAATTTATAGTGCCAAGTTTGTTTCATTCTTCTATTTGAATAAAAAATTAAATATCATGGACAAAAGATGTACTATCAGGTACCTGTGTATTACTTATAAGATAATAAAGGACATTGTGTAATACCAGATTTAGTGTTTTTCATGATAAATTGTTAAGTAAACTTAAGACAAGACATGTATTTCAACATATCAAATTTACTTATAGCTACCACACCAGATGTGAGTAACATGGATGTTCATGACCCTTGGTCACTATTACTATTTATGATTCAAATGATACCAACTGATTTTAATATTATTTGGCACCCAATACCACTAAGGTGATATGGTATACATTTGGTGTTGCTGGAGAAATAACAGGAAGTAAAAGGAGTAAGAAAAAAAATGGGAAGGATTGTGTTTTTTTAATGCATATTCCAAAGCAAACATCTAAACTCTTGTGAGTAGCAGAAACCTGAGCTAAGCTGCAATGCATTTCATTTCAGATGATGATAGCACCCTCTGGTGAATAACAGGTGTATTTTACAGCTTTCTCCAGACAATACAGGTGATACATTCCATCCACAAATTTACAGTTTGTACTAAATATCTCAATGTGCTTTTGCACAGAAGAGTGATTATAGATGACAGTACTGTACTGTACATTCTGAAATCTGTAAGAAAGGATCTTAGAAGACTTCATGATAAATAAATGGCAAATGAGACAAACATGTAACCTGATTCAAACATCATGGACTGCATCAATGTGTTGAAACACTAATTTGTCCCTCATTAATGTGTACATCTTTATTTCATGGATCATTTTCAAACAAATTTAATATAAATTTAAAAATAAAGTTGAATTTTGAAAGTAATTCTGATCTTTTGCTGAAGCTAACATATGCTCAGAATGAAAGCGCTTCATCTCAGAAGTTATTCCTATATCAAAGTTATGTCATATAATATGCAAATTATTTTTCCAGTTATTTGTAGAGTATGCTAGTTTAGGAGCAAAATTAATCTCCAAGTTGTATTTGCAAAGCTATAAATACCAATAAAATATTTTTCTTCATGTTCTTTCACATTGCTAATTCTCAATTATAGGAAACACACAAAGATATCCATATAACTTTCTTCCCTGCCTGTTTTAGTTCTTGGCTATTGTGTCCCTTCTCTGTGGTATTTTTCACTGTTCATGTTATTCAGAAACATACATGATGGACCACCATGACACAGTCCTGTGACTTAGAGCATTCAACATCTTTTTTTTTTTTTTTGGCCTTTTTAAGACAGGGTCTCCCTGTAGCTCTGAATGCCCTGGAACTTACTCTGTAGACCAGGCTGGCCTTGAACTCACAGAGATCCACCTGCCTCTGCCTCCCAAGTGCTAGGATTAAAGGCATGCGCCACCACACACAGCTTCAACATCTTTTAACACACTGTATAGATGCTTGTTTTTTCTTCCTTTCCTAGCCATTGAAAGCCTCGAAATGAATGTGAATCCTGCCTGTTTCATTTTTTTCTTCCTTGCTGAAATGATACTCAGAGTAAATGCTTTCTAATATTGGTTGAATAACTGAACCTGCTGTGGTTACTCTGCATAGCTTGAGATTCTTGGTTACTCACTTTAGGGATGACAGAACATGCATTTCCTTCTCTTGACTTTGGCTTGACTTTCTGAAGGTCCTGACCTGTTGAATGTAACAGAAATGGCACTGTAGTCATCTCAGTTTAAGAAGACTAGTAGATTTTACTTCCCAACTCTAATAAAACTTCTTGTTTGGAGCATGATTCCTCATGTAATTCAACCACCATGTTGTCAGAAGCCCAAGACACCTTGATATACCACTACAACTGAACTTTCAGACACTCTCCAGAATCAAATACCAGGTCTGAATAAAGAATCTTGCCTGTACCTACCCTACTGAATCTTTAGATGATTATAAGTCTAGTTAGTTTCACATGGATCAGAATTGCCTAGCCAATTCCGAGATAAGAAAGTCTTGCTGTGTTAACAGTACTGTGCATTGGTAATTTGCTACAGTAATAGAAAACTGCTATAACTTATCTGTAATACCTATGCTAAACACCATGGATAACATCAAGTGAATAAAAAGACTGATCTAAAGAATATTCATTCAAAGTGAGGGAAAATCATTTATATGAATATTTCCTTTTAAGTTGGTGAGCACTGTAAAAAGCCAAAGATGACTTGGGAATTTGGAGAAAGAATGTGTTTTCAAGGGGGGAATTTGAAACATAAAGGGTTTGATAAATTGGTAGAGTTCATGTAGCATGTCTCTAAATAGAATTTAATTATTAGGAGGCAGAGCAGAAGGACAGAGGGAAAGAAGAATGAATACTCATCTAACAGAAGGATGTGGTTGGGCCTGGAAGGGCTTTATGGAGAGAAGGGAAAGCCAGAAAGGACAGAGAATCAGAAGAACTTCTTAACATCCACTGGGCATTGGTGTTGGGACTAGAAACATGGTGTTTAGCAGTGTAAGAGGATACATTTGATTACAATGTTAAAAGTGGAGTCACTCTACAGATTCCTCTTTCCTCGTCTTCAGCCTTTATTCCTTCAATCCTCTCTGTTCACATTAGCACAGTTAGGATGTGGATGACACAAAAGAGATTCTCTAGTCCCTCTTTTAGTAGCATTGTGTTCAAGGTCATCTACCAATCCTGCTTAAAGAGTCTGTCAAGTCAGATTCCTAATATTTGTACAGGAGTTATCATATGAAAATATAATTTTATAGACATCTTAACAGGAAATATTTACATTGGTTTCAAACATGGATATAGCTATTGTATAAATGAACACAAACTGTGCATCTACCCAGCTCTACTTGTTACAATGCCATTACCTACTATATTAGGTAGATTTGTGTGACTATGATAAAATACCTGACAAAATTATAAAGAATGAGGATGCTTGCCTCATAGGTCTGAGATGAGCCAGCCCCATTGTTCTGGGTTCTGTGGGGAGCAGTACATCTCAGTGAGAGTGCATAATAAAGCAAACCAATTACACACTCATCTGGGAAGCAGCCAATGATACTGGATCCTCTTTGAGGCCACCCAATAACCCATAAGGCCACACCTCCTTAAGGCTTATAGTACCGCCCATAAGTGCCTCCCAGAGGGAAAAGGCTTTAATAGAAGGACACTTGAAGGACACTCATCCAAACCATGGCACCTACACTGAGACATTTAGAGAAAAAGGAGTCCTAAGAAATTGTTCTACTGTTTCCATGAGTTTGATTGAGGTTGTTCTGAATTATACTAGAGTTCACATGTCAGAAGAAGACTATCTTTTTTAAATGAAAAGGAAAAGTATTGTTTTGATATTTTCATAGTCATGTAAAACCTTAAATTATACAGGAATTCTTTTTTGATTCATGTTCTTGAAATCTTATAGGCAAAATATGTGGTTCTTTTTTCTTTATCCCAATTTTCTGATTTATTGTTTATTTAATGTGTAACTATAGTGTGTCTAACTTTATAAATAATAGTAATCCTTTTTGGAACAAGGAAGGCAATTTGCACAAAAATGAAAGAAAATATGAAATTAAATGAATACTATTTTAGCCACTTAAGAATAATTATATGTAACAGAGCCAAAAGTGGCAATGCATGCCTGCATTCTCAGCAGTTGAGGTAGAGGCAAAGGAATCTGGAGTTCAAAGTCATCTGCAGCTACAAAATGAGTCTAATGCCAGCCTAGACTAAATGAGACCTTGACTCACAAAGTTACAAACTCAAATAAAGAATAATTCTAGAAAAATAGAATAATGAAGATGACAAGATGGCTCAGAGGGTAAAGGCAGTTTCAGCTAAGTCTGACCACTTGAATTTGATCCGAGGACCCATAGTAGGAAGAGAAAATGAATTCTTTCAAGTTGTCCTCTGACCTCCACAAACATAACATGGCACATAAATACACACACAGACACACACACATATGCATGTGCACACACAATAAATGTAATAAAAATTTTCAAAAGCAGAATAGCTACAACATGAACTAAATACTATGAAAATGATTGAACCAGACCCATATTTTTTTCTTTAGAAATGTGTTTCTTTTCCATTCCATACCCAGATGAGGAAATGGGATTTCAAAAACTCTTTGAATAAAGGAAGTATGATAATTAAGGAAGGCAAGTGTTGCCTGCAGACTGCTCATTAAGAGAAGACTGAGTGGTACCTAGTGGGGCAGCTGAAGAGCTCTGAGGATATCATCAAACAGATGAGAGCAGCGTTTTACAGCTTGGACTTTGTAGATGTGGTGGGCCTCAGAGCAGAGTGAATAATGCCCAGAATCTTTTCACATGCTTCTAAAAATAGCAGCATGGAAGACTAGGCAGCTTCCTGAAAGTCTAACAGCATTTTTCTCTGAAAACATTAGTAACTACTTTTTAAGAGGGTAGATTAGTCATGCAATGTTTCTGGTCATCTTTCTCTGTGGAGTTGAAGATAGCTTTAGCATTAAGTGAATAATTGCAGAGCAGGATGTTTTGGCAAGGTCTTTTTCAACAGTTTTATCCAGCGAAAGTTAAATGTGAAACCTGTTAACTCTTCTATAATTCAAATGGGGGCAATGTTGTTAAAGAAGTAAAATTTTTCAAATTTTGAGGGCATACATGCAAAATGCTGCATTTTCCAGAAGGCAAGATACCCGATTTGGGTAAGGCCCCTCATTTTCTTTGTGTAGGAGAAATACACTACCACTCAACCTCTATTGTAAAGTTGGCAGCCCTGAGAGGCCCCCAAATTAATGTATCTATTTTCTTGTTCTGAAACTAGTGATAAATTAACAAGAAATGTTGAAGGTTTGTTTATGAGTTACAGCACCTGAAAATTTGGAAACAGGAAAAAAGAGACACTTTGTGTATGCTAAATGGTATTTTCCAGCAGATCAGGGTGCCACATGGGAAAGGACATAGCTTTACGGACTAGGTGTCCAGTTCCAATCCTTACCTCTCAGACCCAGGAAATATGCAAAGATAGTTTTTACACAAGCATTTCCCACCTTCAGAAACATGTTATAAATGAGAGACCGGAGCAGGGGTTATTAATTTCTGAGATGACAAGCCTAAGTGACTGGTTTGGAATTCAGATACAGGTTACTCCAAAGTCTATGTTCTTCCCACTTCTGAAAGTTGGTGGGATCAAAACAAGATTCTGGAAGACCCTAGTGTTTCATCCTGCTATGGTTTCAGACATGGTGACAGAAGACATAAAACTCTTAAGTCAGAGATACTGTTATGCCACTCACAGACAGCAGAAGCCCTGTGTTTGAATCAGTTGTTCTTCTCTTATCAAATTCCAGGGAAAGTCACTGTAGAAGTTCAGGTTGATGTTAGATACAGTGAGTTGTGTTACAGTACATAATTCCATATTTAGGAAATCTCTAGTCTTAGGGATAATGGTACCTAGCTAGCATAGCCATCTCTAATATAAATGTACATGTTCTTTTATTAACATGATCAGGAAAAAAAGCTGGTCTCTACCATTTGTATACTCCATTTTACATTTTAAGGCTCTTCAAACTTTTTAGCATGACACACCCTTACATAGTCTGAAATGCTGTGCCAATCATCCAAAAATGTCATGAAGACTCACCGTAAAATTAAGCAGTATCTCAGGGAAAGAAAGAATACATTCTGTGAGCACCTTGGATGGTCGAAGATGCCCACAGAGTTATGGGTAAGTCATGCTTGGTAGATGTGTGTATGTGTGTGTGTGTGTGTGTGTGTGTTTGCACACTTTGGTGTGCACATACTTGATGTCTCAGTCTGATTCAAATTCAGTACCTTGGGATCAAGGGTCTATTAATCATCCAACTCCTAAGAAGCTGTAAGGCAGTCTTGAGAACCACACTTTCATGAAGGGACTTGGGAAAATCAGGCTCTGGTAAAGTTGACTATGCTTGAGACAGAAATGTGTGCTCCAGGTAAGTATATCTAAACAGAAAACCAATTGTATGAATTAAGTCAATCTGTAAAGAAAAACTCCATTCCATTGATAATTTAACTCAGAAAGTTAAATTATCACTTCTAAGCAGGCTGATTTCTTTCCTAACCAGGACAGTGAAGATTATGTTTCTTTGAGGGGCAGAGGTGTGCAATTTAACTGGCAACCCTGAAAACTCAGATTACATGGTAAAAAATACTTCTAGACATGGTAGATTTAAAAGCTGTTAATATACTTCTTGCTTGTCAGAATTGGCTTGAAAGAATAGCTGTTTTTTTTTGTTTTGTTTTTTGTTTGCTTTGTGTGTGTGTGTGTATGTGTGTGTGTGTGTGTGTGTGTGTGTGTTTTCTTTTTGGTCTTCTATTTGAGACAGGGTCACCCTATAGCTCCAGCTGTACTGGAACTCACTATGTAGACCAGGTTGTCCTCCATTTCACAGAGGTCCATGTGCCTCTGCCTCCCAGGTACTGGGACTAAAGTCATGCACCACCATGCCAGGCTCTTTTGTACTTCTTTTATTAATTTTTTCTTTGTTTTTGAGACATTTGTACATGGATCCAGTGATATTTACTGCAATTACCCCTTCCAAGTCTAGTCATGCTCCCCTCACATACCCTCCTCTCAACATCATGTCTCTTTATAACCCATTAAGTCCTCTTAGAGCTGCCCATATGTGCATAGTATTGGGGCGGCCACTGGAACCTAGGAAACATATGAGTAGACAAATCCTCAGAATTTAATGATTCTTGTCCTCCAGCAATTATCCACTGCCAGTAGCTCATCAGCAAGGAGTCAGGCCTGGAGATCATTTCCCTTGGCTACACTGGGATTTCAGCTGGCTCAATCTTGGGCAGATAAGGGTAGCTCCCATGAGTTCTTGATTGCATTGGCCATGGCAAATCCAGAAGACATCACTGAACAGCACTCCTCCCAAACCTTGGGTTCTTACATTCTTTTTGCCTGCTCTTCTATGAGGTCCCCTGAGCCTTGGTGGCAGTGGGGGTAATACAGATATACCATTTAGGACTGTGTATGCTTCTTGATGGAAGACAAAAGCAGTTCTAGGGAATACATGGGGAGAGGTAGGCACTTACAAGAGGAGAGATAAAGAGCATAGTTGGAAGGTCATTTTTCAGAGTTAAGAAATATCAGCAGGTGAAATGTCAGCAGTGCACAAAAGAAAAAAAAATGTAGCCTTCTACAGGAGGTGAAGGGCCGACTTCCACTCAAGCCCGACATGTGAAATGCCAGGTCAGCTCCACAGCAGAGCCAAAGGAATGGGCTAGAAGCGGCTTATTCTAGGTGTCTAAAACTCGTAGAGAAAATGTTTCTTCCTTATTATTTAAAAAAAAAAAAAACATTTAAAAACTCGATTAAATAGGCCTGACTCAGCCATAGTAGGGTCGTGTGTTTGGACTCTGGGTCCGGACCTGTTAGGAACACTTGGAGCCGTCCAACACGGCTCTAGACAGGTAAAAGCTTAGGTCAGAGTGACTTTTGCGGTGCTGGACAATTGATTTCTGGTCAGTGGCAGAGGGCCAGGTGGCTGGCGAGGGCTAGGTTCGTGTCCTCAGCCCGGTAGGTCGCCCTTCCCCCCTCGCAGCCGGAAGCGGTCCTGAGCTTGGGTCTGGCTCGCATGGGTACCTGACTCAGCCGTAGTAGGGTCGTGTGTTTAGACTCTGGGTCTGGACCTGTTAGGAACACTTGGAGCCATCCGACACGGCTCTAGACAGGTAAAAGCTTAGGGCAGAGTGACTTTTTTGGTGCTGGACAATTGATTTCTGGTCAGTGGCAGAGGGCCAGGTGGCTGGTGGGGGCTAGGTTCGTGTCCTCGGCCCTTCCCCCCTCGCAGCCGGAAGCGGGTGACTGACTCAGGTGCCAGGGTGCGGGCTAAGCCAGGCATATCTCCCCCACCCCACCAACAATTGGATTTGAGGAAGAGAGAGTATCTAGTGGATTGGATTAGGAGAACTCTCAGAAGA
>VZQC01004854.1:88515-230603 GCA_009823505.1 Rhizomys pruinosus
AAAAAAAAAAAAAAATTCCACATGTATTATTGCTAGACTTTGAACTGAGAGGATGGATGTCTGTTTTAGAATAAAGTTTATTCTAATTATTGGCATGCTTAAAAAAAACTCGATTAAATAAGGATTAAACTAGTGTAAGTTTAAGGTATTACTTTGCCACAGCAAAGCCAGAGGAATGGGCTAGAAGCGGCTTATTCTAAGTGCCTATAACTCACAAAGAAAATGTTTCCTCCTGAATACTTAAAAAATAAAGCATTGGGGCTGGAGAGATGGCCTAGCAGTTAAGACTATGGAGGGCTCTTGCAGAGGACCTTGGTTCGATCCCCAGCACTCACATGTCGGCTAAGAACCATCTTTAACTCCAATTCCAGGGGAATCCATAACCCTCTTCTGACCTCCTCGGAATTGCATGACACAGGTGCACAGACCTACATGCAGACAGTACATTCATACACATGAAAAAATAAATAAAATTTTAAAAAATAATAAATAAAAATTAAAAAATATAAAAAATCAAACAACAATAAACATCCCAATTAAATAAGGATTAAACTAGTATAAGTCTAAAGTTGACTAAAGTTTTGTTCCCTACACATCTTAAAACAGAGGAGATTAGAAACACTTAATAGACTCATCATTTTTGTAGAATTTTAGTGTGATGAAATAAGAATCTGCCTCATGAAAGTCTTGTAATTATTTCTTGTAAAAAAAAGTAATATCTTCAATCATCAGTACCCCAAAAAGTAATAACCTCATCTTCATATTATATTGCAACCATTTCCATAGTAAGAGTTAACTTAATTCTGATAGCATCACTAATTAAAGGATGAGATACACATTTAGAGCTCCAATAACTTTCTAAGAATAACTCAGAGGGAGCTAAGGGACACTGGTTTTTCTCTTGCTTTAATCCAAAGTTTTGAGTACAATAAATTTTTCTCAGTGCTAAGGAAGAAGAACCAATAATGATTTATCTTCACATTTGCATGAAATAAAGAATGATTTTCATTTTGGTTTCATAGACTTGATAAAGGGAATGAAGAGAGATAACTTTTAAGCAAACGTTAACTTTGCCATGTTTAATAATGCTGCTTGCATAGACAGCACTGTAAAAGGATATAAAAATGATGAAAATCTGATTCATTTCTTAGCTATCTTTTCTTGACATGGGGGAAAGACTCTGTAATTTTATTTCAATTAAATGCTAATAAAAAGTGGAAAAGAATTGTAAAAGTCTTGACTGTTTATTTCCAGATGCCTAAGGGATTAAAAATATTTCCTATACGATACCAGTCTATGGGCCAAAAATGCAAAACTTCTATTTTCTAAGTCTTGTCTGGTATAGAACATTCTTTCTTTTTTGTTTTTTGAGACAGGCTCTCACTGTGTATCCTGACTAGCCTCAACCTCACTAAATAGCCCAGGCTGAACTCACAGACACCCTATTTTGGCTTCTCAGACCACTGGAATTATGGGAGTGAATCATCATACCCAACTAGCAAAATTATTTTGAGAAGATAACTCAAGATATTCAAGATAATTCACAGTTTTTTCCTTATCTCTATACAACTCTAAACTTAAAAAGACAAGCTTTAGACATTTATATAGGATCTTTTCAAAGAGTACATATTCAGGAAGATTATAGATAATAAAAGTTCTATAATTCATAAGTAAAATGAGATCTTTTCCTTCAAAATTACTTCTTAAAAATCTTGGTTGGCTAAAATGTATTCATAAAATCTCAGTATCACCTCCATTATTCATTCATAACATAGTTAAAGTGAGACAGTTAATGTAACAGATAGAGGAGACAAAAGTCAGTTGGCTTATTGAGAACTTTGATATGCCTCAAGTTTCAATTTAGCATAACTTGAATTATAAATTTATGGTGCCAAGAATGATATGAAATTTTCTCAGAAAATTAATTTATGAAAAAGAAAAAAAATTTTTTTTAGTTTTCTTTTTCTTTCTTTTTTTTATTGATGCTTTGTACAAAAAATTTTTTAATTTTATTTATTTTTGTATGTGTTTGAATGTACTGTCTTCATGTAGATTTGTGCAACTGTGTGGTGCAATGCCTTGGAGGTCAGAAGAGGGTGTCAGATTCCCCAGGAACTGGAGTTAAAGATGGTTTTCAGCCACTATGTGGGTGCTGGGGATTGAACCCGGGTCTTCCGCAAGAGCGGTCAGCACTCTTAACTGCTAGGCCATCTCTCCAGCCCCAGAAAAATATTTTTAACGCTATATAGGGGAAAGAATTTCACCCCAACTATGGAAAGATTCTTAGTTCTAAATTAAATATTCTCATTCACCAAACCTTAAAATATTGGCCATTCTTGAAGTTCTTACTATTTTTTTCCCAGTAATGAGAATATAAACATGTCAAGGCAAGATACATGCTCAGAAGCTTCTACGTGAGAGCTCTAGAACAGAGCAGTCTGAAACACACACACACACACACACACACACACGCACGCACGCACACACGCACACACTCACAGACAGACTTTCCCACATGAAAAGATTTAAGAATACCAAGTAAAAAGGAAAACCTCATATTCAAATGTTCATTATTAATAGAACATGCGCAAATTAGCCCAGCAGAGTGCTGCACAGCTATAATCCCAGCTACCCAGGAAGTGGAGGCAAGTTTAACTCTGTCTTCAAATGTTGTTTTCCCTTTTTTGTGCTTGTATAATGTGTGCATGAGTGTCCAGGCAGGTACATGGATGCACAGGCTCCTTGGAGGCCAGAAGTCAATGTTGGGAGCACTCTAACTGTTGTTCACCACCTTATTTTTAAAAACAAGCTCTGTTTCTCATTGAACCTGGGGCTTGATGTTTCAGCCAGACTGGCTGGTCAGTGATGTCCTGGGATCTGCCTGCTGTCCCTCGACCCCCAGTCCAGCTGGTTAGGGGCCTGTCCCACCCACCCCAGCTGGCATCTTATGTAAGTGCTCTGGGTCTGAACTCATGTTCTCATGCTTAGGCAACAAACACCTTACCTACAGAGCCATCTCCCAGCACAATCAAAATCAAAGTTTGAATAAAGTTCTGGGGTGTGGCTCAGAGGCAGAATGCTTGTCCAGTGTGTGTCAGGACCTTCTAATCACACCTGCAGAAACAGGAGTCAGGGGAAGACAATTAGTTATATTTAAGCTTAAAATTATCCCATGCATGTTTGATACACTTCTCACTCCAACATAGAGTTTTCTTTGAACAGGTAACTGCCAGAGTTCAAAGTGTTTTTTGATTTATCTATTTTTATTTTTATGTGTATAATGCTTTGCCTACATGTCTATAAGTGCATCCATGTTGTGCAGTGCCTGAAGAGGACAGAAGGCTTCAGGTCCCAATGGGCAGCTATTAGCCCCATGTGAATGCTAGGAACAGAACCTGGGTCCTCTGTAAGAGCAACCAATGCAATTAACTGCTGGGCCATCTCTCCAGACCCAAGTTTTAATTTTTTAATTAAATAATTTATAAAAAACAGAAATTAAATAATTTCATCTATAAATGTAATAAAGACTTTTTACTCTCAACTCAAAAAGGGAAAATTATGTATATTGTTGGAAAAGAAATTCAATGTTTACTTTCTAAAAATTTGCCATGGAAACATACTGTCCATCTCTAAATTTTTTTGATTGATTTATTTTTATTTTACATGTATGAGTGTATTGCCTGCATTTACCTATGTTGTGCAATGCTCATGGAAGACAGAAGAGGGCATCAGATCCTCTGGAAATAGTTACCAACCAGAGAGTTGTTAGCTGCTCTGTGGGCACTGGGATTTGAACCCAGGTCTTCTACAAGAAAAGGTAGTGCTCTTTCTTATTTTTTTCTTTGTTCTTTATTATTTGTTGAGCACTTTTTGTACAAGATTATGTTACTAATCAAATCTAGACCCGTGTACCCCACCCTACACCCACCCCACCAGAGCTTATGCATTCTGCCAAACATGTTTTTCATCTTTTTCTCAATCTTCCTCAAAATTTTTGATGCAGAAGTTAAATGTTTTGAGCAGAAGTTCACCGTTTCAGTCAGTTCTTTGACTTCTTGTTGTTGTTGTTCTTTACAATATGCATCACTCCCAACTACTTGGACAAAAGCTCAAGGAGCCCTGAACAAGAAATATTAACTACTACATAATTGGTGCTAGCATCAAGAGATGAGGGATACAATTTGTCGTTTGTTTTTCTGGGACTGTGTTACTTCACTTAACATAGTATCTTCTAGTTCCATCCATTTACCTGCAAAGTTCATATTGTCATCTTTCTTTACTTCTGCATAGAACTCCTTTGTGTAGATGTACCACATTTTCTCTGTCCACTGGTCAGTTGAGGGACACTTGGGTTGGTTCCAGCTTTTTGCTATTGTGAACAGAGCTGCAATAAACATGGCTGTGCATGTATCGGGTATATCCAGGAGTGGTATGACTGGTTCAGGTGGTAAGTTCATTTTAAGTCTTCCACAGGTTCTCCACACTGCTTTCCATAGTAGCTGTACAAGTTTACATTCCCACCAGCAGTGGATGAGTGTTCCTTTTTCCCCACAACCTCTCCAGCACTTGGTATCATTTGTTTTCTTGATCCTAGCCAGTCTTATTGGAGTGAGATATCTTAAATGGTTTTCATTTGCATTTCCTTAATTATTAGTGACAGTGAACATTTTTTAAGATGTTTCTCAACCATTGCTAATTCCTCACTTGTGAAGTCTCTGTTCAGCTCTTTGCTCCATCTTTTGACTGATTCATTTGTTTTCTTTCTTCTTTGTTTTTTGAGTAGTTTACATACTCTGGAAATCAATGCTTTGTCAGATGTAGCTGTGGTGAAGGTTTCCTCCCACTCTTTGGGTTTTCTCTTCACTTCCTTGATTGTTTCTTTTGATGTACAGAAGATTTTGAGTTTAATGAGGTCCCATTTGTCAATTGTCGATCTTATTTCTTGTGCAGCTGCTGTCTGATTTAGGAAGTCTTTTCTTATGCCTATGTCTTGTAGGCTGCTGTCAACTTTTTCTTCTATCACCTTCAGAGTTTTGGGTTTCACGTTGAGGTCTTTGATCCATCTGGAGTTGACTTTTGTATAGGGCGAGAAGTAGGGGTTTAACTTTATTCTTCTATAAGTGATGATCCAGTTTTGCCAACACCACTCTATGAAGATGCTGTCTTTCCTCCATTGTGTCTTCTTGGCCCCCTTGACAAATATGAGATGGCTGAAATTGTATGTGCTCAGGTTTGGATCTTCAGTTTTGTTCCATTGGTCAACAGGTCTGTTTTTGTGCCAGTACCAAGCTGTTTTTATGACTACAGGCCTGTAGTATAGTTTGAAGTCTGGTATAGAGATCCCCCCTGTATTTCTCTTTTCACTCAAGGTTGCTTTGGCTATTTGGGGTCTTTTGTTTTTCCATATGAAATTAAGGCCTTTTTTTCCCAAACCTGTAAAGAAACTCTTGGGTATTTTAATTGGGATCGCATTAAATCTGTATATTAGTTTGGGTAGAATGGACATTTTTAATATGTTAATTTTCCCAATCCTTAAGCATGGGAGGTCTTTCCATCTTCTGATGTCTTCTTCAATTTCCTTCTTCAGGGGTTTAAAGGTTTTTTTGTAGAGATCTTTGGTGTCTTTGGTGAGGTTTGGTCCTAAGTATCTTATTGTTTTTGAGGCTATTGTGAGTGGAAAGTTCTCCTTGTATTCCTTCTTCAGTTGCTTGTTGTTGGTGTAAAGAAAGGCTACTGATTTTTCTAGGTTAATTTTGTATCCTGCCACTTTACTGAAGTTCTTAATCGTTTCCAGGAGTTTTCTGGTGGAGTTTTTAGCATCCCTTAGGTAAACAATCATATCATCAGCAAAAAGGAATGGCTTGACTTCCTCTCTTCCAATTAGTACTCCTTTAATTTCCTTTTCTTACCTTATTGCCCTAGCAAGTGTTTTAAGCACTATATTGAAGAGGAGTGGTGACAGGGGGCAGCCTTGCCGAGTTCCTACCTTTAAGGGGAATGTTTCTGTCTCTTCTCCATTTAGGATGATATTGGCTGTGGGTTTCCTGTATATGGCTTTGATTACATTGAGGAATGATCCCTCGAAACCAATTCCCTCTAGGACTTTAAGCATGGATGGATGCTGGATTTTATCAAAGCCTTTTTCTCTGTCAATTGAGATGATCATGTGGTTTTTGTCTTTATATGTTTTATGATATATATTGATTTTCATATGCTGAACCATCTCTGCATTTCTGCTATGAATCCAACTTGGTCATGATGGATGATCTTTTTGATGCGGGTCTGTATGTGGTTTGCAAGTATTTTGTTGAGAATTTTTGCATCTGTGTTCATTAATGAGATGGGTCTATAATTCTCCTTTTTGGTTGTATCTTTGCCTGGTTTTGGTGTTAGAGAGATACTGGCTTCATAGAAGGAATTTGGGATATTTCCCTCTGCTTGAATCCTTCTGAACAATGTGAATAATAATGGTTGTCTCTTAACCACTGAGCCATCTCTCCAGCCCCCAATTCCAGTCTCTAAGTAAATTAAAGTGGTGGATCTTAAGATGACATCATTGACAATACAATTGCCCTTCATCCTTGACATGAGTCATAGGTGATCTTGGTTGTCAACTTGGTTGGATCAGGAATCAACTAAGAGTCACCCTTTTGGAGTGGTCTGTACAGATATTTTCTAGAAAGATTAACTGAGGAAGGAAGACCTTTCCTGAGAGTAGGTAGCACCTTTGAGGCAGCCCAGATGTAAGGAAGTCCAAGGACAGGAAGAGCTCCTGATTTTTGCCTGCCTACCTGGAAGTGAATCTACCCGATTTCTGTCACTGCAGCTGCCATCCTTCACTGACATGAGAACCCAGAAACTTTGACCTCCTAATGTGGACTATCCACCCTGAACTGTGGGAGTCATTCTACTAAATCCCCTTTGAAATATCTATTTAGTAGCAGTACTATGCTAGATAACCCTGCTCATACAAAAGCCTTGTGATGTTTCTCACCTGCCTTTGCAAACTAGGTACTATAAGGATCCTAAAGCAAACTCCATCAGAATTTAACTATGTCAGGGCATTAATTCCACACTTCACCTTTGAGATCTTTAAATTCTTTACCACTGTCTTTCCCAGGACTCTCTGTTCTTATCACCTAAATACCTACTGTTGTCTTCACAACTTCCACTTAATTACTTGCCCCCTTCCTCACTGCTGTCCTCTCAAACTCTTAGTTCATGCTACACACCCTTGCGGATCTATTCTATCATGAACACATAACCCTCCCTTCAGAACGTGCATCTCTACTTTACTGTCAGATGCAAGCCCTCCTCTTTCACAATGCCACTGCTAGTACAGGCTGTCTCTTCTCCATCCATCAGCCTCAGAGCCTGGAGAGGCTGTGACTGACCTCTACCTTAGTCCATTCTGTGTCTTTTTCATTCTGTTGATTGCTTTGGTCTGGTAAGTCATATTACCTCTATACTACGTATATTTACAACTTTCTTGTCTCTACCTCAAATGATGTTATTCCACAGCTTGGGAAATGATCATCCCACATGGTGCCATTATAATTTCTTAACTTCTCTTCAAATTTATCTGCTTCAGTTACCAACTTCTAGCACATACCCTTGCCACCACAGCCAGTCATTCTGCTTGCTGCCTTCATCCAGCCAACCTGTCACTCACCACCATGTCCTTTCCATTCAGTTTATTATGACCTTGCTGACACCCTTTCCTTCTAACCTATCAAGACTTTGGATTCACTTTTCCTCCAAAGAGCCCATATCACCATCCAAACTGTTCTAGCCATCTCCCTGGCCCTACCGACTCTCCAACCAGCAAAGAATTTTTTTATCCTAATATTGCCAAAAACATAGTTTCTATACCACTATTACTAGCTTGTGGGGGACAGACAGAAAATTAACCAAATGTCAACTTCTCATACAGAAAGCTATAATATTTTACATAAAACAGTTGCAGTTTTTACTGATTTTTACTTCTATGTCTATGTTTTTACATTAATTCCTTTGAAAAAGGTTAGATGTCATTTGTGTACTTGGTTTTTGAAATAAACTCCCTTTTCCTCTAGCTGACTTTTGCTTTAGTCTGTGTTTCTGTCCAGCCATTCCCACCATGGCCGGTCACGGAGAACATCTCATGCTGGAAGCTGCAGGAGTATAGTTTCTTTTTTTCATTTTTTATTGTTTTTAAACTTTTTCCATATGTTGAATCCAGAGTTGCTTCCCTTTCCATGCCCCACCCCACCCGAGTCCCTGCACTCTGCCGTACATGTTCTGCATCTTTTTTCTGAGTCTTTCCAGAGATTTTTTTTCAGTTCTTTTGTTGTTGTTCTCTCCAACTTGCATTGCTACAGTAGGAGTATATTGTTTCTACACAGAACACAGCTGCTCCTCAAGTATCTAAGCTATCACGTGCTGAACATAACATTTCGATTTCAAATTTCTAAATTAAATTTCCACCCTTTTAATACCTAATTTTGGCAATGTGTTAAAGTACCCACAGAAAGTAATATCACTGTGTGTTGGGCACTAGGTGAATCTCTAAAGATGGGGAGATTTTACTGTTCGGTAGGCTGGAATAGGACTAGGGAGTCTGCACTCCATTGCGTGTAGTCAGGGAGGGCAATAAAGATTTTAAAGCAATACAGACTAGATTCTGGACCAATGAAAACTCAGAACAGAGAACATATAGTTAGTATGGGACCCTAGGCATCAGAGAAGGATTTAATATTGAGTCACCTTTAAAAGATGACTGTGTTTGTGGAGGAGTGAGAGGGGAAGTCAGGGAGAAGGCTGACAGGTAAGAGAACTTGATGCTGCATGAACAGGCTTGAGAATGTAAGCTGAAAACCGCAGCACCCACATAGAAGCTTGGCCTGGAAGTAACTGTAATTCCAGTGCTGTGTGAGGCAGAGACAGGATAACTGCTGGGGCTCGGTGGCTGCCAACCTAGCTCCAGGGTAAATGTGAGACATGTGCACCCCAGAAACACACATGTGTGCATATATACCACACACACACACACACACACACACACACACACACACACACACACCACAGACCAAAAATATAAAAACAGGAAAAAGAGAGAAAGGAAAAAGAAGGGTTGGGAAGAGAGAGGGCTGCAGTCTATCATGGGCACCACCCTCTGGGAATCCAAGAACTAAAAGGAGATGAACAATACACCCAGGGAATGGTGTGCAAATTCAAGTGGCTCACAGGTGATGGGGAAAGCAAATGGAGACTGACTGAAATAATAAATTGTAAAGCCAAGCAAAGACAAGAGGAGGTTGCTAAAGGGTTTTCAGCAAGAGCTCAGCAGGCACTGATTTCTGTTTTAAAAGATAACTTTGAAGCATTTATGTGGAAATTCACTTAAGTGGAATAATTCATTCCCCTGATGAGGCCTGAGAGATGAAGTGTTACCTCACTCAATTGGCTCCAATAGCAGGCAATGAATTTTCATTTGTTTTGGCAATCTAATGGAAAGCTAGAATGCTTAAATCCAACTACTAGACAGGTCATTAAAATGTCTTTACTTGGCCAGAATAGAATTTTCAGTGCCTTTGATTCTGAAAAGAATAGGTAGATTCAAGAAGAAACCCTCAATTTATTATTTGAAGTTTGATTTAACAGCAGTCAAGTAAGTTTTTGTTTTGAAAGAGTAAGAATCTAGGAAATTAACCTTGAGGAGAAAAAAATACTCGTATCCAATTTTTCCTTCTCTCAATGCTGAGAAATAGTTTATAAAGACTATTTAGAGTACAATAAATTCATTATGGTCTCATGGGTAAAATAATAATAATAAACTAATTGAGTCCATGACTTAGTCTTCCAGAAAAGAAAAAAAATATCTACGAAAGAAAGTTGTTAAGAACTTTGGAAGGAATAATAAATACTGGTCTTAAAATATACAGTAAGTGACATTTAAGAAGCTGCTTCTGGGGCTGGAGGGATGGCCTAGCAGTTAAGAGCACCAACCACTCTTGCAGAGGACCCGGGTTTGATCCCCAGCACCCACATGGAGGCTGAGAACCATCTGTAACTCCAATTCCAGGAGAACTCCAGTTCCAGGGGAATCTGACACCCTCTTCTGACCTCCGTGGCACTGCACGACACAGGTGCCCAAACCTACATGCAGACAGTACATTCATACACATACAAAAATAAATAAATAAATTTTTTTTAAAAAGCTGCTTCTGTGAAAGAGTGGAGAGGTTGAACCAACAGTGATCCACAATTCTCACTTTGTAAGCAAAACAGTAAAATTACCTCCTAAAGTAGCCATAAGTGAGAGAGTAGAGGCTGGAGATAAAAATCTGCACTTTATGGGTTTAACAAATAATGCAGAAATGCCACACGAAAGCCACATTTTTAAAGCATTCCACTCATCCAACTTGAAGGTATTTGTAATGAACTGACTGATCTCACTAATGAGTTCTCAGTGCCCAAGCCAAGTGTTGATGATGGACCAAGAATTACAAAAGCGATAGTCTTGAGTCTGCAGCATTAACACTGCTATCCACAAAGCTATGAAACTATGACCCCGTTCTGTTTCCTAGATGAACATTTTCATTTTTAATGGTTAAATCACATCACACATCTATGTTTTGTTTTTACCTTTGATCAATATAGTCTAAAACAAAGGGCCAGAATTATCTGAGCATATGAATAATATACCCACCAAGGAAGCCTTTTTATTTCACCTAGATAGGTGAATTGGCTGCCACTTAATTCAGGGTTTTGCTTTGCTCTTTCTTTGTTAAATTTAATTACTGTAAAAGTCCACATGCAAAGCTCACTGAATGGACAAGAAAAAAATAACTGTTAATGAATTTATCATTGTAATTTGTACCAATGATAAATCTGCTTATAAAACTTGTAGCTCCCAATGGATGTGTGAATGGAAAAATTAATGGTATTTGAAAAGCAATAAATATCCACAGCCCCCACACTCTATAGACTTGGAATAAGTAGAGAAAAAAAAAAAAAAACACAGTCCTTGTTCTTCCAGTCAATAAATCCAGCTTTATTGCCGAATCAAAATTTTATAGCCAAAAGGAAACATTGTGATACAATAGTAATTTTTTAATAAAAACAATGGTAAGGGTGTTGATAGACAGCACCAGAAAAAAGATGCTAGACTCAAACAACCTCACAGAACCACTTTCCCAGTAAAGTGTCAAATAATACAAAGACCTAGTTGATTCTAATCTTAACCAGACTTCTCCATAATTCATAGAATTGTACCAATAACTCCTTTGAACTTCAACTACTCTTCACAATGCAATCCCTGTTGTGTTTGTTAGTAGACATCAGGTGAATGTATTGAGAATAGGGACCATGTATTCTGAGGGCAGGGTGGAGGTCTTTGGAAATTTAAACTGAGATTGCAGGCCATAGGCACAACTCCTATGTCAGAGTTGTGACATAGGCACAACTCCTATGTCAGAGTTGTGACATGAAAGAAACAAGCTAGAGAGGGAATAAAGGCTCAAATGAGTCTCTGAGAGATTTTAAATATTTTCAACATAATCAGCACATGTGTATTTGAGTGTGTGCATGAAGTTTAGTTCTCTACTAATCTTGAGGTCTAAGGAGTTTAGAGTTATCTTACAAGGTTATTGGATCCACACTTAAATGCAGGGCTGGAAAAAAATTCAGGACCATCAACAGACCATTTTTTTTTCTAGAGTCATAGTAATGATGCTTCTGCAGTAAGTACCTAAGGTAATATTGGATTAAAAGGGCCTCAAAAGCCAGTACTCAATTCAACACTGTTTAAATCAGGAAAAGATCAACAAAGAATAGAAATTTTGAACTGTGTTGTCAAGGTTAAGTAGAAATTTTCCAAGACAAAATAGTGAATGAATATTCTAGATAGAAGAAAATACATATTCAAAGATAGAGAAGCTTGGAATAATATGGAAAGTTTGTAGAATAAAAAGTAGGTCTGCAAACCCATAATTTCATCTCAGTTTCTCTACCCTTTCCTCCACAAGCATCCAGTTACTTTCACCAAATGTTTCTTTCTTCCTCTTTCTTTTTCTTTCCTTTCTTCCTTCCTTCCTTCTTTCCTTCCTTCCTTCCTTCTTTCCTTCCTTCCTTCCTTCCTTCCTTCCTTTATCGTCTCTCTATATTCTTTCTTTCCCTTCTTTCTTTTCTTCCCCATTTTAAAAGTATTTTACAGTGTTAGAGAGATGGTTCAGTGGTTAAGAGCACTTGCTGCTCTTGCAGAGGACCCAGGTTCGAGTCCCAGCACCCAGATGGCAGCTAGCAATTGTCCGTAACTCCAGTTCCAGGGGAATTTGAATCCTTCTGACTGCGGACATTTCGTGTGTGCACTTACACGCATGCAAGCAATACACTTATACATATAAAATAAATAAAATATTATAAAAACACTTTTTTATGTTATTTATTTATCTATTTATTATCTATTTATCTATTTATCTATTTTTATTTATTTATTTATCTATTATTTATCTATTTATCTTATTTATTTATCTATTCAGATTCCCCTGGAAGTAGAGTTACAGTTAGTTAGAGCTAACTGGAGTTAGCTACCACATGAGTGTTGGGAATTGAACTCTACTCTTCTCCAAGAGCATCTGCTGAGCCATTTCTCCAACCACTTTCTTTCTTGTTTTAATCACTTTATTAGCTGTATGTTTTTGCATACAAATGGATGAACCAACTAAGACAAACAGTGGGTGCAAAGAACCTCCAGTCAGAAACTGGCCAGACAATTCCCACTTGGGAAGGAAGGTACCCAGGTAAGGGTCAAGTAAGGCAATGCTGGGGAAATACAAGGAAGAGAGAAGAAGCAGGGAGTCACAGAATTAATCTTACAGAAAGTGGCAGAAGTGAGAAACTCAGTCAAGATTTGAAGTGATGATCATGCATTTTAGAGAACACTCCCATGCATGTTCACACCCTGATAGTAGATCCTTCTCCTGACTTCTCACATTTCCTCTATAGACAGTTTCATGATATTCCACCTACCACATCACACACTTGCCTAATGGATGTTGCCCTATTAACAATTAAAGGCAAGGGCCCGGAGAGACGGCTCAGCAGTTAAGAGCACTTGTTGCCCTTGCAGAGGACCTGGATTCAATTCCTAGAACCCACATGGTGGCTAAAAACCCTCCATAACTGCAGATTCAGGGGGATTCTGATGCCCTCCTCTGACCTCTGTAGGCATTGCATGACATGGGTGCATTTACACACATGGGGGCAATACACTCATATAGAGAAAATAAAAATAATAAATAAATACATCTTTTAAGAATTAAGAGCAAGTCAGAAAGCAGGTTTTGGTTTATTTCCTACAAAGTGGCAGTCTCCTCCCTTTGCGTTCCTCTTTGGCTCTATTTCTTCTATTTCCCCAGTGGGTTTTTGCCATAATAAGTTCCATTTTCCTGGATACTTTTCCAGACTTCCTCTTGCAGTCTCCTCCTGATTCTCTGATAAGCTGTACTGCGGTGACTCTTAGCCCTAACAACTTGCTGTGTTTTCCCCGGCCCTATGCCAGATCCCTCCCCAAAGCTTTAAACTGAAATGCTTACCTATCATGCTTGCTGGCTATATTCAAGCAATATGTTGTATTTTAAAACATCACAAGCTTGAAATTATCCAGATTTGGGCTTGAATCAATGCTTGCTAAATATTTAACTTATGGTCTTTTAAAAACTACTTAATCACAAGTTCAAAATTTCTTCCTATACAAAATGGGGAAGATAATGATTTTTTACTTGCACTATTCATGAACTAAATAATAGAACATCTTCTGAGATTATAAAGCACGTATGTATAGCCTGAAAATACAATCTCTCCCACTCTGATATAAGAAAGCTTTAAAAAACGCTGTATCTTTGAAAGTCATAGCAACCTGGTGTGAACTCCAGCCTTTACACATGCTAGCTGTATTTTATTGGGCTCCACTCTTGAGCTTTCTGTTTTCTATTAATAAAATGGAGATAATAACATTACTCTCAGAATTTTTTGTGGATTAGATATGCACCTCTCCTACTCTCTGACAGTGGTGATTTCCCCTCCCTTGACTATCTTCGCAACACCTGTCAGAATGCATTGACAATGCCACTTAACCCTCCCATCCAACCCTGGGCAACCTCTTCACTGTGAGTGATTGCATACCCATCTTCAGCTCTGGCTCAGCATCCTTCATTTTTGTGAAGGTAATAGCCATTATTTACTTCATCCCTCTGTTTTAGGGATTGTTGGAATTCAATGATGTTCTAAAAGTAAAATAACTAGAAAACTGATGAGCTTTACATTACAACTCTTCTAGGCATTTACGAAGTGATACAATTCACAAATATTACAGTGCACGAAAGTAAGTATTCATTCCATTAAACATTTATTAAGAGAATGATATTTAATCTAGTCATCCAAGGGCCCAGAGAGAGGAACTATGTTGTTTGCTGTTGCTCCTCTTACTACAGAGACTGGTTGCTCTGTTAAGCTATATGAGTAGAACTCTGTGTTTTTGGTTTTTCAAAGTACAGACATGGAAGAAAATAAATAGAATTAGGATTATGAAATAAAAGAAAATGTAGGGGGCTGGAGAGATGGCCTGGAGGTTGGGAGCGCCAACTGCTCTTGTCTCACTCAAGAAAGCAACCCATTGTCTCATGAATTCTGCAGCTTAGCAACATGACTCAGAAAGAAAATGACACTATGCCAGAGCCAGGGACATGGCTCCCTTTTAAGTACTAGCGATGTGAACTTGGCAACCTGAGTTTGATCCCTGATCTGACATCAAAAACTGGCTGCAGTGGCATGCTTCTGTAATGTCAGTATTCCCACAGAGAGACAGGAGGAAAAGACATGAGTATTTGCTGGAAGCCGTGGGCCAGCTAGCCTGGTATGCGCCAAATGGTGGCAGAAACAGGAGAGACTCTGCCTCAAATAATGGAAGGTGAGAACCAACTCCTAGCAATTGTCCTCTGACCTACCTACACACACACACACACACACACACACACACACACACACACACACAAATAACAGTGCTTAGAATAGAAAGTCAGGCTAATCTAGAGTAGAAAACAGTATACCAGACTCTTGAAGTCAGTTTAGAAATACACTCAACAAATGCATCTCATAATGGTCGGAATAGCCTTTCAACCAATGCTCAACCCCATAAAATGGAATTGGAAATCTCTCCAGATATGAATCTATCCTGTCCTTAATGTGTCCAAATCTTAGTAAACAGTTATAATTCTGAGAATTTAACATACAAAAATCACTTTTGAAAACTTGTAGCAGTTTTCAAGTGATATACAAAAGAAACAAGCTTTAAACTTATATCTGAATAAAAATAAATTTATGAATAAACACATGAACAGAAAAGTTTAAAGATAACACAACAAATGATATTACTGTTATTGGCATCAAAGCTTGGACAAAAATTGTATATCATGATTGTATTATAAATATTGTTATGGGACATACTATAATACTGCTTCAGACAGAAAATTCATAGAGATGTTATCAATTGAGAAGTGACTAATTGTAAATCTATTTCTGGGAAGTAAGTAATTAAGAGAAACATAAGAAATACATAAAGTTATACTATTCCCTATTTTTTTTTATCTATGAAACATCCAAATATGGTTCTGATCACTAAGAAGATCTTTGTGAACTCCACCTTGCAAGTCTGATTAGAAATTCTTCAAAAAAATCCCTCAAAAGAACAGCAAAAGTGAAATCTCTTGAATAATAGAATCTTTTTACCAAATGATTTTTCCAGTTCCTCTGCCAAAGCAAACACATGGTCTGTGTTGGTCAGCTGGGTCCGCATCAACGCATCAGTTGCATGAACTGCACTGATTCTGTTGCCAAATCTATCACACTAAAAACCTAACTCCAAACATCCTTTTAAGCTTGCAGAACATTCTAAATGTAGCATAAATCTACAACATCTCCTAATTTCTACATTTTGGAAAGGTTTGAGAATATTCCTCTTGAATAAATCCCATGTTGTCAATTCTTTGGTGCCTGCTAACAGAAAGGTAAAAATAGAAACTTTTGACTTCCAGCACAAAGTAAAAAGAAAGGGAAATCTTATTTTCTTTATTTTTGTTAAGATTTTATTTAAGCATCCCAGTAGCAATAGGAGATATTATAATAACTTGATGAGAAACTTTATCAGATGTTTGGTTCCATGGTTTCAAAGCACAAATATACATTTTATTTTTTCCTTCTCAGCCATGTTGCTGAAGAACCACTAATTTTGTCATAAAGCCATGGATTGCTAAACATCCTATGATGCTTTGACTCTCAGATAAAGAATATTACATTTGTTGCTGTTTCTGATTTTTCAAAAATAGCGATTATTGTGCTGAATAACTTTAGTGTCAACTTGACACACCTGGGTTGAGAGAGCTGCAACTGGGGAATTTCCTCCATTGGACTGACCTGTGGCCATGTGTCTGGGGTATTTTCTTGATTGTTGAGTGTGTGGAAGGGCCCAGCCCACTGTGAGCAATTCCACCCTTGGGCAGGTTGTTCTGTATTGTATAAGAAAGCAGGCTGAGCACAGGCTAGGGGAATAAGCCAGTAAGCAGTGTTCCTCCACAGCCTGTGCTTCAGCTCCTGCCTCCAGGTTCCTGCCCTGGTGTTCCTACCTTGGGCTTCTTAAGTGATGAAATGTGACCGGGGAGATATAATAATAAACCCTTTCCTCCCCCAAGTTTGTATTGGTCAGAGTATTTCATCATGGCATTTAAAAGCAATCTAGAACAATTATGATGACCAAACCTTCTTATATCTGAAAGGGGAAAAATAACTCCTCCTATGAGTAAGCATAACATTTACTGTAGCACTAGCAGTGCAACTGTTTAACAACTGTAATGTCAACTTGTTGAAGATCTCTAAAAGGTTATATCCACATTTTATGCCATATTGTAGGCATTAATTTTAAAACTGTAATTGAACAAGACAGGATACCTAAGGTTCACCTATCTACATTGAATATTTAAAATTCCATGAAACCATGCATTAACATTTCATTCTCACTGATTGAGACCATGAGAAGGAAACATCCATAAATACCCAGACATTCTCTCTCTCTCTCTCTCTCACACACACACACCTCTCACCATGTTTGATTGTTCTTGTTGTTAAAATAGATGGCCTCTGTTCACCCTCTGCTCCCAGCATGAAGCCAAGCCTGTCTGCCTCTTTCTCAGCCTCATTTGTTCTCTTCACCAGAGCAGCTCCAGCCATTCTCATTAGTCTTTCCTACGCTACCATTTTTCCTAATTCTTCTCAGTTACTCCATCAACTTAAAAATGCCTTTTGGTCTCCCAGTAGTCCCCCTTGGTCACTCTGTTCCTGTCACTCTGGTCTCTTCCATGTGCTTGCCATGCAAGCTTCTGCTTCAGGGCCTTTGTTCATATTTTCTCTCTTCTAGAATTCTCATTTGCTAAGTAGCCATGGCAAATTATCTCAAAGGTTTAACTCAGATGTGACCTTCCAGAATAGTTTCTCTGAGAACCTTTTGTAAAACACAGTGCTTCCTCTTCCCCTCAGCCTCCTTTATTGATCTCCCCTGATTCTCCTTGACATATAATCTAACATGTTATATACTGTACTTAGAAGATTCTCTTTGGCATCATAATCTAATATGTTATTTGCCATACTTAGATAATTTTTCTCACTTGAAAACTTTGACAGGGCATGATATTTTATATGGTTTATCCTCTTGCACAGAGTGACTATGGTTTCTAGGCATGTTATAGCTCAATAAATATTTATGAGATTATGTCCTAAGTGAGGAGCAAAGTCCTGTGATCATTAAAAATGTGCATTTCAGGGGCTAGAGAGAGATGGCTACTCTCTAGCCATCTAGTGGTTAAGAGCACTGGCTGCTTTGGTGGAGGACCTGGGTTCAATTCCCAGTATCCACCTGGTGGTTATCAAGCATCTATAATTCCAGTTCCATGGGATCCAATGTCCTCTTCTGACCTCCTTAGGCACTGCATGACATGGTGCTTTTACTTTTACATGCAGGCAATGCACTCATACACATAAAATAAAATAAAATAAAATTTTAAAACACCACAGATTTCAGAGCCAAAGATTCCCAAGTATAACTCTTAGTTCTTTCTCTTACTGATAAAATAATTTTTCATTGGAAAATATTTTTTCTTTATTATTAAATGGATGTATTGGTGCTCAACCATTGAAAATGCTTTTATAAATTTGAACAGAGCTAATAAAATATAAGCAAAACAGAAAAGAATTATATTTTCAGTGATTCGTGTTCACCATTACAAAAGAGTATTAATGGGCTGGAGAGATGGCCTAGCGGTTAGGAGCGCCGACCGCTCTTGAAGAGGACCCGGGTTCGATCCCCAGCACCCACATGGCGGCTGAGAACCGTCTGAAACTCCAACTCCAGGAGAACTCCAGCTCCAGGGGAATCCGACGCCCACTTCTGACCTCCGCGGCATTGCACGACACGGGTGCACAAACTTGCATGCAGACAATACATTCGTACACATACAGAAATAAATAAAATTAATAAAAAAATAAAAAAAATAAATAAAAAAAAGAGTATTAATATAATGCACACAGATAGATAGATAGATAGATAGATAGATAGATAGATAGATAGATCCAGTAAAGTTTAGTTTGGCCAATAAGTTAATGACTTTAGTTTATTAAATTTCAGTAAAAATGTTTTTTCCATTAAGTAGTACCATTTGATACAAATTAAAAGATAATTTTGATCTCAGTACCTTTAAAAAAAGATAAGAAAATTACAATATGAGTTCCTATTTTTAATTATATAATCTAATATTCCAAATAAAACCTTGGTTTAAAATATCTTATTTATTTTTATTTTTATGTGTATGAATGGCATTGACTGCATGTATATAAGTGCACCCCTGTTGTGCAATGCCTGGGAATGTCAGAAGAGGGCATCGAATTCCCCTGGAACCAGAGTTACAGATGGTTGTTAGCCACCGTGTGGGTTCTGGGGGCAGAACCCTGGTCCTCTGCAAAGGCACACAGTCCTCTTAATCGCTGAACCATTTCTCCAGCACCATTATGTTAAAGTCAAACATAGAACTCCTTAGGAGTTCTATGTTCGATTTTAGCATAACATTTCAGCAATAGCATTGTAAACAATAAAATACACTGTAATGTTAATTATTTTGATGAACATGAAAATTTTGAGCTTTAAGATAAGTCTCTGTTTTGTCTGATGTTTCTCAGCTGTTGAACTAATATCAGAAAATACTGTATTTTGCTCCTGTCTTAATTATAGTATATCTCTACTTAGCTGCTTCTAGATCCCAGACAGAGGAGACCATGGGCAAAATCCAATACTTTCTCCATTTCAGAGATGGATTCCATTTTCCATGGTTTCTTTGTCTCCCAGTCTTCCAGCATCCAAATGGTTATCACCAGCTCAAGCCTCAGGAAATGAAAAGTTTCTCTATTTTCCAGAGAAAAGATGGATTCTAAGAAACATTTTATCTTCATTGCATATCATGGTTCCAACATGTCTTGAATATTAGTTTTGAAATATCTAATAATTGTAAGTTATTGAAATATAAAAATAAGAAAAATTAAATACACTTCAGTTATTAACTTCTTGAATTGTAAAAAGAAATCAGAATTCCAACACTGCATTGTTTCAGTTTTATTAATAATTTTTACCTATCTTATATTTGCCAGTCTAGTTACACTGAAAGCAATAATTTATGTCTTCCATCAGATTTTGGCGACAGAACATGGCGTTGAGCAGAAGTCTAACTCCACATCTCTTTCTATTAATGGTGTTAACACTTGATTTGATTGTATACTATGGTTTTTTTGGGGGGGTTGTTTGTTTGTTTGTTTGTTTGTTTGGTCTTTTTGAGACAGAGTCTTCCTGTAGCTCTGGCTGTCCTGGAACTTGCTTTGTAAACCAGACTGGTCTTGAACTCACAGAGATCCACCTGCCTCTGCCTCCCAAGTGCTAGGATTAAAGGCGTATGTCACTACGCCCAGCTATTGTATACTATGAAGAGCACTGTGTGCTTTTTATGCAAAAAGCCTTGAATTGGAAGTTATTTTCACTGATTCTAAAGATTATGTGCTCAAAGGTGTGCATTTCATGTTTTGATGTACCCCTTTTATTGTGTTTCAAAATATTCAATTTCAGAGAGCATATATTTTTAATTCCCTTTTTTAAATTTTTTATTTTTTTATGTGTATGAATGTACTGTCTGCATGTAGGTTGGTGCACCCATGTCGTGCAATGCTGCAGAGGTCAGAAGAGGGTGTCAGATTCCCCTGGAACTGGAGTTAAAGATGGTTCTTAGCTGCCATGTGGGTGCTGGGAATCGAACCTGGGTCCTCTGCAAGAGCAGTCAATGCTCCTAACTGCTGACCCATCTCTCCAGCCCCCAGAGAGTATATTTTAACAATTATGATGGATAGTATTATTTAATCAAAAATAATGACTTTAGGGGCTGGAGAGATGGCTCAGAGGTTAAGAGCACTAATTGCTCTTGCAGAGGACCCAGGTTCGATTCCCAGCACCCACATGGCAGCTAAGAACGGTCTTTAACTCCAGTTCCAGGGGAATCTGACACCCTCTTCTGACCTCTGCAGCATTGCACGACATGGGTGCACCTACTTACATTCAGACAGTACACTCATACACATAAAATTAAAAAAAAAAAGAAATAAAAGAAAAAAAAAGGCAACTTTAAATAATACAATTATAGCTTTTAAAAAAACATATAAATGACTTTGCTGATTAATTTTTACTCCTAACAAAACATTTTGCTAATCATTAAATCTGCCAAATGCATATATGGTTTAACTACATCTCAGTGGAGCTTTTTTCTTAGGTTAGCATTTTTATGGATTATTGCATCTTAAGCTGCTGCAGTGCAGTAGTACACCAGTGCATATGCTAAAGCTGACTAATGTGGGTCTCCATTTCAAATGAAAGGTACAACAGAGAAGTGATTAAGTGGATCATATAAATGGTGATCATTTCTTTTTTAATTCTCTATTATAATATGGAAACAAATAGCATATTGTTGCACTTTGTATTGATAGTGGAATCATCTGACATCATAACGTTTTTAACATTTTAAAGTTAAGACATTTGCAGGAAATTTCAATATCTTTGTTGGAATGGTATCTAAAAATGTACATTGCAGTCACTGAAAAAGACCTTTCAGTTGGGATGCAGCTCTTGACTCCAAGTGGAGAGGCACATTTAATACTTGGTCATGTATCTAGATATGCAACAAAGGAAAAGAGAAAAATAATGAGAGGAGAATTTTATTAATAATAGAGAATGGTGTGAGTATATACATCTCTGAAACCTTATTCCTCCTTAACTATATCAGAAACATTCTAAAATGTTTTGGCCTTATAGCTAAGGGAGTATGTACAACAGTGAAGGGTTGGTTCTGAGTTGTTCAGAGTCTATCAGGAGTCATGCAGACATTTTGTCTTTCCTTATATTTTGCTAGTTATGTAAAAGAGTTTTTCAAAAGGAAAGAAGGAGCTCAAGAAAGATGGGATCATAGGAGACTGGTATTATCAAGGGGAAAATGGAGATACTTTAAATGCAGAAGATATGGAGGAAGGACTAGACAGGGAGGAGGAGAAAGGAGAGATAAATAATGCCTAGCTAGCATTAAAAAACCCAAAGGAATCATATCAGTCTAACAACCTATCTCCAAATTGCATACAATATCTCTACAAGAGTCCATTTGTATAGTCGAAGTCTACATAACAAGAAACAGTACCAGACAAGAGAAACCTTCCTTTGACTTGTTGGCCAGAGTAGTCCAAGAGACTCCCCAAATTCACATGCTATTGCCATAGCCCTTGATTGCCTCCCAGAACCTGAAGGTAAAACCTTATTGTTGAAGATAGAACATACTGTGGAGGTTGGAGTTGGAGCAATAGAGCTGGAACTGACCTGGATGTCATCTTCCCTGAAGGCTAGCTCTCATAGCTTTGGAGAGCACTATGCAAGTTACTAAGGGAGAACAGTAATCAATGGTCTAGCACCAGCTTTAAGACTGAATAGCCACATCAATGTTTGGCACAGCATGTGACATTTGTGTGGTGCTGACACTTTTACCTTGGGGAAACCAATAGCTAACTTTTGCACTTAAAGCCCACTCAATGGAAGGAAACTCATGAGTGGTACTATAAACATAGCCAGATACATGGCAGGAGAGGTCATAGATCTTAGAGGAATTCCTAAGGCCGTCACTTCCCTAGGCTAAGGTAACTTCCCATTAAGTGAAAAATAGGTATCCTTATATTTACAGACAAATATCCCAGACACCACTCAATAAAGAAGCTTCTTTTGCACCAGATGAAGACTACTACAGAGTACCAGAGATAATCACACACAGACATTGTCTGAATTGCCCAAGCCTAAGTAACACATCGATAATGCAACCTCTACACCTAATGCAACACAGAACAAGGGTTCAAGAGGACAGTATTTATCCTCTTAACTTTCGTTAATGAACCTCCCTCATGCAACAGGGGGCCAGGAACTCAAAAGTTCATAATGGGCAAACCTTGGTGATTAGGAGTCTATAGAGCACGATTCCATGGACAGGTCTCCTATATTCAGATTCAATCACCCAGGGCTCAGAGAACACTGCAGAAGTGGGGGCAGAAAGAAAGATTGTAAGAACCAGAGAGGTGATGCAATACCATATGGAAATAGAATCCTAGAAGCTCTTGGGACCCTGCTCTCATGAACCTACAGCAATAGTGTCACCAGGTACAAGACTCATGCAACCACAACCAGATAAACCTCAGCATGAAAATGTGGAACAGTGCAGCAGAACCCAATCTTAGTTGAAGAAATATTGGCAGCTGATTACCATTAGGTGAGGAAGAACAAGTGGCATTCTTTTTTGTTTTTTTTGAGACAGGGTCTCCCTGTAGCCCCAGCTGGCCTAGAACTCACTCTGTAGACCAGGCTGGCCTTGAACTCACAGAGATCCACCTTCCTCTGCTCCCAAGTGCTGGGATTAAAGGCATGAGCCACCACACCCGGCTAGAACTGGCCTTCTTAAAGTAAGGGACTCTGGATAGGTTGACTAGAGCTCAGTAGATGAACGTTCACTGAGGAATGGCTGGGGAGTTTAATTTGGCATAATAGGCCTTAATACAAGTGGCAGAATGTATGCATTCCAGCCGGGAGGGGGCGGAGGGAGGGACCAATGGAAAAGGCACTATAAAAATGATTAAGACTAGTTGAGATGCAATGTATGAAATACACAAGAATTCAATTTAAAAACAGTAAAAAGAAGTTTTTCAGCGCTTTTTAAGAACCTATGGCTTTTTTTTTAACCATAACCATCAATTGTCTTAACCAAAAAGTCAACTCACTTATGTGATGGTTAATCCTGTTAATCCTGGGTGTCAACTTGACTGGATTAGAGATGAACAAATATGAGAAAGAGATCTTCAGATTGGATTATCTCAAGCCAGACAGCCCACCCCAAATGTGGGTGTTACCTTCTTCCGGCAGCCAGTAGAAAAAGCTATGGCAGAGAGAGCTGGTCCCTTTTTTCTGCTGCTTGCCTTCTCTCTCACGGGTGAGTTTGTCTTGCTGCTGTGATCAACTGTTTGGATTGGTGCACCCATGTCGTGGCAATGCTGCGAGGTCAGAAGAGAGGGTGTCAGATCCCGGGAACTGGAGTTAAAGATGGTTCTTAGCTGCCATGTGGGTGCTGGGAATCGAACCGGGGTCCTCTGGCAAGAGCAGTCAATGCTCCTAACTGCTGACCCATCTCTCCAGCCCCCAGAGAGTATATTTTAACAATTATGATGGATAGTATTATTTAATCAAAAATAATGACTTTAGGGGCTGGAGAGATGGCTCAGAGGTTAAGAGCACTAATTGCTCTTGCAGAGGACCCAGGTTCGATTCCCAGCACCCACATGGCAGCTAAGAACGGTCTTTAACACAGTTCCAGGGGAATCGGACACCTCTTCTGACCTCTGCAGCATTGCACGACATGGGTGCACCTACTTACATTCAGACAGTACACTCAACACTAAAATTAAAAAAAAAAAAGAAATAAAAGAAAAAAAAAAGGAAATTTAAATAATAAATTATAGCTTTTAAAAAAACATATAAATGACTTTGCTGATTATTTTTACTCCTAACAAAACATTTTGCTAATCATTAAATCTGCCAAATGCATATATGGTTTAACTACATCTCAGTGGAGCTTTTTTCTTAGGTTAGCATTTTTATGGATTATTGCATCTTAAGCTGCCGCAGTGCAGTAGTACACCAGTGCATATGCTAAAGCTGACTAATGTGGGTCTCCATTTCAAATGAAAGGTACAACAGAGAAGTGATTAAGTGGATCATATAAATGGTGATCATTCTTTTTTAAATTCTCTATTATAATATGGAAACAAATAGCATATTGTTGTACTTTGTATTGATAGTGGAATCATCTAACATCATAACGTTTTTAACATTTTAAAGTTAAGACATTTGCAGGAAATTTCAATATCTTTGTTGGAATGGTATCTAAAAATGTACATTGCAGTCACTGAAAAAGACCTTTCAGTTGGGATGCAGCTCTTGACTCCAAGTGGAGAGGCACATTTAATACTTGGTCATGTATCTAGATATGCAACAAAGGAAAAGAGAAAAAATAATGAGAGGAGAATTTTATTAATAATAGAGAATGGTGTGAGTATTACATCTCTGAAACCTTATTCCTCCTTAACTATATCAGAAACATTCTAAAATGTTTTGGCCTTATAGCTAAGGGAGTATGTACAACAGTGAAGGGTTGGTTCTGAGTTGTTCAGAGTCTATCAGGAGTCATGCAGACATTTTGTCTTTCCTTATATTTTGCTAGTTATGTAAAAGAGTTTTTCAAAAGGAAAGAAGGAGCTCAAAAAGATGGGACATAGGAGACTGGTATTACAAGGGGAAAATGGATGATACTTTAAATGCAGAAGATAGGAGGAAGGGACAGACAGGGAGGAGGAGAAAGGAGAGATAAATAATGCTAGCTAGCATTAAAAAACCCAAAGGAATCATATCAGTCTAACAACCTATCTCCAAATTGCATACAATATCTCTACAAGAGTCCATTTGTATAGTCGAAGTCTACATAACAAGAAACAGTAAGAAGAGAGAAACTTTCCTTTGACTTGTTGGCCAGAGTAGTCCAAGAGACTCCCCAAATTCACATGCTTATTGCCATAGCCCTTGATTGCCTCCAGAACCTGAAGGTAAAACCTATTGTTGAAGATAGAACATACTGTGGAGGTTGGAGTTGGAGCAATAGAGCTGGAACTGACCTGAATGTCATCTTCCCTGAAGGCTAGCTCTCATAGCTTTGAGAGCACATGCAAGTACTAAGGGAGAACAATCAATGGTCAGCACAGCTTAAGACTGAATAGCACATCAATGTTTGGCACAGCATGTGACATTGTGTGGTGCTGACACTTACCTTGGGGAAACCAATAGCTAACTTTTGCACTTAAAGCCCACTCAATGGAAGGAAACTCATGAGTGGTACTATAAACATAGCCAGATACATGGCAGGAGAGGTCAAAATTAGTAGAGAATTCCTAAGGCCGTCACTTCCCTAGGCTAAGGTAACTTCCCATTAAGTGAAAAACAGGTATCCTTATATTTACAGAAAAAAATATCCCAGACACCACTCAATAAAAAGCTTCTTTTGACCAGATGAAGACTACTACAGAGTACCAGAGATAATCACACACAGACATTGTCTGAATTGCCCAAGCCTAAGTAACACATCGATAATGCAACCTCTACAACCTAATGCAACAACAGAACAAGGGCCAAGAGGACAGTATTTATCCTCTTAACTTTCGTTAGTGAACCTCCCTCATGCAACAGGGGGCCAGGAACTCAAAAGTTCATAATGGGCAAACCTTGGATTAGGAGTCTATGAGAGTCATGGGCTCCTAACATTATTCATGTATTAATTCACCCAGCGGCTGGAGACATGTGGAAGGGGCAGAAAGAAGGATTGTAAGAACCAGAGAGGTGATGCAATACCATATGGAAATAGAATCCTAGAAGCTCTTGGGACCCTGCTCTCATGAACCTACAGCAATAGTGTCACCAGGTACAAGACTCATGCAACCACAACCAGATAAACCTCAGCATGAAAATTAACAGTGCAGCAGAAACCCAATCTTAGTTGAAGAAATATTGGCAGCTGATACCATTAGGTGAGGAAGAACAAGTGGCATTCTTTTTTGTTTTTTTGAACAGGGTCTCCCTGTAGCCCCAGCTGGCCTAGAACTCACTCTGTAGACCAGGCTGCCTTGAACTCACAGAGATCCACCTTCCTCTCTGCTCCCAAGTCTGGGATTAAAGGCATGGAGCCACCACACCCCGGCTAGAACGGCCTTCTTAAAGTAAGGGACTCTGGATAGGTTGACTAGAGCTCAGTAGATGAACGTTCACTGAGGAATGGCTGGGGAGTTTAATTTGGCATAATAGGCCTAATACAAGTGGCAGAATGTATGCATTCCAGCCGGGAGGGGGCGGAGGGAGGGACCAATGGAAAAAGGCACTATAAAAGTGATTAAGACTAGTTGAGATGCAATGTATGAAATACACAAGAATTCAATTTAAAAACAGTAAAAAGAAGTTTTTCAGCGCTTTTTAGAACCTATGGCTTTTTTTTTTAACCATAACCATCAATTGTCTTAACCAAAAAGTCAACTCACTTATGTGATGGTTAATCCTGTTAATCCTGGGTGTCACTTGACTGGATTAGAGATGAACAAATATGAGAAAGAGATCTTCAGATTGGATTATCTCAAGCCAGACAGCCCACCCAAATGATGGGTGTTACCTTCTTCCGGCAGCCAGTAGAAAAAGCTATGGCAGAGAGAGCTGGTCCCTTTTTTCTGCTTGCTGCCTTCTCTCTCACTGGTGAGTTTTGTCTTGCTGCTGTGATCAACTGTTTGGATTCCAGTGTAGACGAGAGGGCAGATTCCTGGAATCTATGGGCCTTCAGCACTGGATTGGGACTACTGAGACATCCAGCCTTCTGGACTGAGCAACTGCCTGGATTCTCAGCCTCTCTCGTGTGGCCAGCTTGTTGGACTACTGGACCTAGCCCATGAGCAAATCATTATATATATATATATATATAAGATAGATATGGTGCACCCATGTCGGGCAATGCTGCGAGGTCAGAAGAGGGTGTCAAGTTCCCCTGGAACTGGAGTTAAAGATGGTTCTTAGCTGCCATGTGGGTGCTGGGAATCGAACCTGGGTCCTCGGCAAGAGCAGTCAATGCTCCTAACTGCTGACCCATCTCTCCAGCCCCCAGAGAGTATATTTTAACAATTATGATGGATAGTATTATTTAATCAAAATAATGACTTTAGGGGCTGGAGAGATGGCTCAGAGGTTAAGAGCACTAATTGCTCTTGCAGAGGACCCAGGTTCGATTCCCAGCACCCACATGGGCACTAAGAACGGTCTTTAACTCCAGTTCCAGGGGAATCTGACACCCTCTTCTGACCTCTGCACATTGCACGACATGGGTGCACCTACTTACATTCAGACAGTACACTCAACACATAAAATTAAAAAAAAAAAGAAATAAAAGAAAAAAAAAGGAAATTTAAATAATACAATTATAGCTTTTAAAAAAACATATAAATGACTTTGCTGATTATTTTTAACTCCTAACAAAACATTTTGCTAATCATTAAATCTGCCAAATGCATATATGGTTTAACTACATCTCAGTGGAGCTTTTTTCTTAGGTTAGCATTTTTATGGATTATTGCATCTTAAGCTGCCGCAGTGCAGTAGTACACCAGTGCATATGCTAAAGCTGACTAATGTGGGTCTCCATTTCAAATGAAAGGTACAACAGAGAAGTGATTAAGTGGATCATATAAATGGTGATCATTTCTTTTTTAATTCTCTATTATAATATGGAAACAAATAGCATATTGTTGTACTTTGTATTGATAGTGGAATCATCTAGACATCATAACGTTTTTAACATTTTAAAGTTAAGACATTTGCAGGAAATTTCAATATCTTTGTTGGAATGGTATCTAAAAATGTACATTGCAGTCACTGAAAAAGACCTTTCAGTTGGGATGCAGCTCTTGACTCCAAGTGGAGAGGCACATTTAATACTTGGTCATGTATCTAGATATGCAACAAAGGAAAAGAGAAAAATAATGAGAGGAGAATTTTATTAATAATAGAGAATGGTGTGAGTATGTACATCTCTGAAACCTTATTCCTCCTTAACTATATCAGAAACATTCTAAAATGTTTTGGCCTTATAGCTAAGGGAGTATGTACAACAGTGAAGGGTTGGTTCTGAGTTGTTCAGAGTCTATCAGGAGTCATGCAGACATTTTGTCTTTCCTTATATTTTGCTAGTTATGTAAAAGAGTTTTTCAAAAGGAAAGAAGGAGCTCAAAAAGATGGGACATAGGAGACTGGTATTATCAAGGGGAAAATGGGGATACTTTAAATGCAGAAGATATGGAGGAAGGACTAGACAGGGAGGAGGAGAAAGGAGAGATAAATAATGCTAGCTAGCATTAAAAAACCCAAAGGAATCATATCAGTCTAACAACCTATCTCCAAATTGCATACAATATCTCTACAAGAGTCCATTTGTATAGTCGAAGTCTACATAACAAGAAACAGTACAGACAAGAAACTTCCTTTGACTTGTTGGCCAGAGTAGTCCAAGAGACTCCCCAAATTCACATGCTATTGCCATAGCCCTTGATTGCCTCCCAGAACCTGAAGGTAAAAACCTATTGTTGAAGATAGAACATACTGTGGAGGTTGGAGTTGGAGCAATAGAGCTGGAACTGACCTGGATGTCATCTTCCCTGAAGGCTAGCTCCATAGCTTTGGAGAGCACATGCAAGTCTAAGGGAGAACAGAATCAATGGTCTAGCACCAGCTTAAGACTGAATAGCCACATCAATGTTTGGCACAGCATGTGACATTGTGTGGTGCTGACACTTACCTTGGGGAAACCAATAGCTAACTTTTGCACTTAAAGCCCACTCAATGGAAGGAAACTCATGAGTGGTACATAAACATAGCCAGATACATGGCAGGAGAGGTCAAATATTATAGAGGAATTCCTAAGGCCGTCACTTCCCTAGGCTAAGGTAACTTCCCATTAAGTACAAAAAGGTATCCTTATATTTACAGAAAATATCCCAGACACCACTCAATAAAAAGCTTCTTTTGACCAGATAAGACTACTACAGAGTACCAGAGATAATCACACACAGACATTGTCTGAATTGCCCAAGCCTAAGTAACACATCGATAATGCAACCTCTACACCTAATGCAAACAGAACAAGGGGCCAAGAGGACAGTATTTATCCTCTTAACTTTCGTTAGTGAACCTCCCTCATGCAACAGGGGGCCAGGAACTCAAAAGTTCATAATGGCCAAACCTTGGGGATTAGGAGTCTATGAGAGTATGGGCTCCTAACATATTCCTGTATTAATTTCACCCAGGGCTGGAGAACAGTGGAAGGGGGCAGAAAGAAAGATTGTAAGAACCAGAGAGGTGATGCAATCCCATATGGAAATAGAATCCTAGAAGCTCTTGGGACCCTGCTCTCATGAACCTACAGCAATAGTGTCACCAGGTACAAGACTCATGCAACCACAACCAGATAAACCTCAGCATGAAAATGTGGAACAGTGCAGCAGAAACCCAATCTTAGTTGAAGAAATATTGGCAGCTGATTACCATTAGGTGAGGAAGAACAAGTGGCATTCTTTTTTGTTTTTTTTGAGACAGGGTCTCCCTGTAGCCCCAGCTGGCCTAGAACTCACTCTGTAGACCAGGCTGGCCTTGAACTCACAGAGATCCACCTTCCTCTCTGCTCCCAAGTCTGGGATTAAAGGCAGGAGCCACCACACCCGGCTAGAACGGCCTTCTTAAAGGTAAGGGACTCTGGATAGGTTGACTAGAGCTCAGTGATGAACGTTCACTGAGGAATGGCTGGGGAGTTTAATTTGGCATAATAGGCCTTAATACAAGTGGCAGAATGTATGCATTCCAGCCGGGAGGGGGCGGAGGGAGGGACCAATGAAAAAGGCACATAAAAGTGATTAAGACTAGTTGAGATGCAATGTATGAAATACACAAGAATTCAATTTAAAAACAGTAAAAAGAAGTTTTTCAGCGCTTTTTAAGAACCTATGGCTTTTTTTTTTTAACCATAACCATCAATTGTCTTAACCAAAAAGTCAACTCACTTATGTGATGGTTAATCCTGTTAATCCTGGGTGTCACTTGACTGGATTAGAGATGAACAAATATGAGAAAGAGATCTTTCAGATTGGATTATCTCAAGCCAGACAGCCCACCCCAAATGGGTGTGTTACCTTCTTCCGGCAGCCAGTAGAAAAAGCTATGGCAGAGAGAGCTGGTCCCTTTTTTCTGCTGCTGCCTTCTCTCTCACTGTGAGTTTTGTCTTGCTGCTGTGATCAACTGTTTGGATTCCAGTGTAGACGAGAAGGGCAGATCTCCTGGAATCTATGGGGCCTTCAGCACTGGATTGGGACAACTGAGACATCCAGCCTTCTGGACTGAGCAACTGCCTGGATTCTCAGCCTCTCTCGTGTGGCCAGCTGTGTTGGACTACTTGGACCTAGCCCATGAGCAAATCATTATATATATATATAATATAAGATAGATANATATATATATATATATTTGTAGAGAGATATGGATAGATAGATAGATAGAGATATTCGTTCTTTTGATTCTGTTTCTTTAGAGAACCCTGACTAACACACTTTAGTAATAATTCTTATTATAACATATATTGATTTGTTTTTTTTTTAATTTTTTTATTAATTTTATTTATTTCTGTATGTGTATGAATGTACTGCCTGCATGCAAGTTTGTGCACCCGTGTCGTGCAATGCCGAGGAAGTCAGAAGAGGGTCTCGGATTCCCCTGGAACTGGAGTTCTCCTGGAATTGGAGTTTCAGAGATTTGGTTTTAAAATACTACATGCCAAGCCTGAGATTTTATCATTTAATGGGAAGTTTAATTATTTGTACATAATTATGACTAAACCTTGAAAATGATGAATATATTTTGGGTAGATATGATGTAAGTCTTCTCCATAGTAAACCATATCACTAGATCCATACAATGAATGGGACTAAATCCATACAACATATTTTTAGCTGGGAAGGAGTTTGGAGAAGAAACTAAATTCATGGACTCTTATGAAACAGGTCATTTACTTAAAGGTTTTGGTATACATATACTTTTTAAAATATTTTATTGTTAATTATGTGTACCAGTGTATTGCCTCGTAGGAATGTAGACCCTTCCATGTAGGAAGGTACACCCAGGTTGTGGAATGCCTGTGGAGATCAGAGAGGGTGTCAGATCCCCTTGACCTTGAGTTACAGACAGTTGTCAGCTGATATGTGGTACTGGGAATCAAACCCAGATCCTCTGCAAGAGCAACCAGTTGCCTTACCCATGAAGCCATCTCTCCAACCCCTTAACATCTATGTTTTGTGGAATGTTTGTAAGACTACATAATGCTAAATATACTATTTTGTCTCACATATTTTAGGGCAAAAAAATGAATTTGTAAATGAATAAGAGTTAAGTCCCCCACATGGGGCAATCAACAGCTGTCTAATGGATTTAAGCTCTCATCAATGGCAGGGGGGGGAGGATTCATGCCTGGTACTGTAAACATAGCCATGTACACATGTTTGGAGAGGTCACAAATCCTAGAGGAGAACCTGCTTCGGCCACTTTCCTAAAACAGTGTAATTTCTTACAATATTCTTAATACGTATCCTTATACTTACAGTAAGTGCAGCAAAGAAGCTTCCTTTACAACAGGTGAAGATTATTATGAAGTTACACAACTGGTCAAAATGCAGAGAATAAGCAACTGTGTGGTGCCTAGCCCCAACTGATAGATCTACAAATCAACCTCTCCACCTAAGGCTCAAGGAACAATATGGACATGGAGGCAGAAGGGTTATAACAGCAGGAGGATCCAGGTCCCTGCTGCTAGATAGTGACATCCACACATGAGAGAGAAGCTGCACTTACAGAATCTCCACAATAGGGTTCCCTAAACAAGACCTGTGTAATGACAACATCAGTTGACATGTCATTGTGGATGGGGGAAATTTCATAGGGTCCCTCCACTAAACAAGAGTTACAAGAGGTCAATGGATGCAGAGAGAGGGGGAATCACTTTTCTCCAAGGACAAGCTCCCCCATAGCTTATCCAGTCCCAAGTGACCAGCCTTTAACACATGTATACGAGAGTACCACTAAATCTAAATGGGCTAAAAATGTGTGTGTGTGTGTGTGTGTGTGTGTGTATGTGTGTGGCAATAGTAATGAAAAGAGGAAAAGAAGTTGAGAGAGAGTAGAGGGGATGTAGAAGGAGTTGGAGGGATGAGAAGAAGAGGTGGAAATAATTTTAATACAGTACTAGTGTTTGAAATTCTCCAAAGAAATTTTTAAAAATTGAAATAAGGAAAATAAAACTAAATCCCTGCATCTTAATGTGGTACATATTCTCATAAGAATTATTAATTTTTAAAAAAGGTATATTTTATTTTGTTAACATTTAGAGACATTACATAACATTTAAACAAAAGACAGATATGTAAATGGATAAATTAAATAAATATGCAAAAAGCTATAAGAGACTAGTCAACTAATCTCTCTGAAAATTAAGTAATATATCAGTTAATTCCTGAAGAAATTGAAGGTATTTTGGGAAAGATGTAAAACTGAAATTGTGTCTTAGGTAATTGGTTCATCAAATAATTAATATAAACAAGTCATCTTGGTTTTAACCTACTATGCACAGGGTAGAATCTGCTGGGTTCTTATAAGACACATAAGGTAGAGAAATATAGACTGTGATTATAGAATGAAAAAAAAAACTAGCCTTACAGTGAAGGGAACAGAGGCTGAAAGTATGTTGGAAAATTACATGTCCTAGATTAAGACAATTCCTATTGTACACATGAATATTAATCACAGTAGTGAGATAGCCATTTACAGAATATGGAGAACCACTTGACCATACATTTATACTATCATAATGCCTAAGAGAAATTCACATAATCAAATTTTCAAGATTATACATTTAAGGTCCCATTAATAGAGACCAGAAAAAGACATGAGTGATGTTCACACGAGTGATGTTCACATGACATAAGTGATGGGCAACCTTCTATACACAGAAACAGAAGAGCATCTCAAGAAATGTGGTCAATGGGACCAAATCCCATGATAATGTAGATGGCATCTGGACAAGTACCACTGGGCTTTATACATCATAATGGACCTGGCTGAAAGCACTTTCAGTGGAGTAGTAAGAACAGCAGCATGCTGCCCTGGAATAAGGAATCAAGATTCTCAACATAAAGAATCAAGGAACAGAAGGATACTGCACTTTTGTAAACTTAGCAGTGAAAGAAATTATGGCACCAGGAATCTTAAAGGAAAGTTTTTCAAAGAGTGGTAAATGCTTAAATAGATACCAGCCAGTGGAGGATATAACTGAAGAATTGAGGGCAGGGGAAAATTGTGAACTCTGACCTTAATGAACTTATAACTCATAGCAGTGACGAGCAACGATAGACTTGCATACTACGTACCAAGCTGTGGCCTTGTGGTTTTAATATTTTACTTAATGCAATGTGTTTCGAAACCCTGTGAAGTCCATGTCTTCGCTGTACCTGCTTTAGACAGAAACTGAGGTAAAGCTAGGCCGACCAGTCAGCTTAAGTAATGTAGGCAAGATTACAACCTATGCAGCTGGGAAACAAAGTCTTTTAACCACTGGGCTCTACAACGGGTCTTTAGAAAACAACATGAAATATACATTCTTCAAAAAAATGAGGAAATAAACTCATAAGTAAGACCACAGGCATATCTATAAGTGGCAGAGAGAAAAGCTAAACATATATCTACTTGATAACTTTCTTGTATTTTCTTTATGAACTATTGATGATTAGGTATGGGGGGGAAAGGAGAAAGTTAAAGGAAAGTAGTGAACTTTAGGTATATCAGACAGGCATTTTAAGAACAACTGTCTGGGCTGGAGAGATAGCCTAGCGGTTAAGACCACCGACTGCTCTTGCAAAGGACCTGGGTTTGATCCCCAGCACCCACATGGTGGCTAAGAACTGTCTGTAACTCCAATTCCAGGAGAACTCCAGTTCCAGGGGAATCCGAGACCCTCTTCTGACCTCCACAGCATTGCACAACATGGGTGCACAAACCTACATGCAGACAGTACATTCATACACATACAGAAATAAATAAAAAATTTTAAAAAGTAAGGTCTTTAAAAAAAAAAAAAGAGAACAACTGTGACCACTAGCTCTTTATTCACCAAATAATCTCTGTTATCTTCAGTTGTTCCAGAAAATGCTACAAGGTAAAAAATGATTTATGTTTGACATATAGAGAGATTTAGGAATGCGTAGGTTAGTAATCACTTCGATATTAAAGTGCTGCGCTGAGGGGAGAGTCAAGGTCTGTTACCAAGGTCCTCGCTTCTCTATCCTGCCATCATGCCACAAGAAGGAATGGGCAAGGTGGTCACTAAGGGCAAGTAGAATTACCAATGGCAAGTAGAGAGGGCCCAGATTAGAGGGCGAGTGAGAGTTATTGTTCCTCCCCACACACTTCTACATTGTTACAGAAAGCTCCACATAAGCACCAGACAGTTTCTAAACCACAGTTAGGACTAAACAGTCACTATCTATTTCTTTTAACTGTGCTTGGGGCTGGTCAATGAGAGAGGATGGCAGAAGCTTAAGTATTAGAGAGAAAAACAGAACCCAAAGGGACCATTCCATGAAGAGAAAGCCACAGGCTAAAGCAGGAAGACCAGCAGGGAGCTGAGGAGAAACTAACAGAAGCAGCAGGATCACAGGTATTGAGAAAGAGCAAGATCTGTGAATCCAAGCCTTTAGCAGGTGAAGGAATTCAATACATTCTGGCTGCAAGCCAAGATCCACACTCTTAAGCAACAACTATTTTAGATGTTCAGAGTTTCGAATGTCCTAGAAACAGCACTGCTTTGCTTACTTTAGTTTATTCTCCTGACACCTTGAAGACTTCATAAAAGGCTGTTTCAGCTTTCATCAGCTAACAGATTTATTCTGGGAAACTCTGCTCTCCCCTGACAACCCATGCTACGTGAACTTTTTAAAAATTCCTGGGTTTTGATGTTTCAGAATTTTATTAAAGGTATTTGGTTCTTTGTCGGTTTTTGAAATCCCATCAGATATACTAAACCAATGCTAGTATTTTACATTCCACTCAGTGGTTACAAAGTCCAAAGAGAAGGAAGTATAACCGCCCTGTTTGGCTGAATCAACCACCATTGTAAAACTTAGACATTGCAAACCACAAACAGTAATTTCCTACTCCTAGAACTTGGCTGATGACAGTTCTGCATTCTAGTAGTAAAAAAACCTAATCCTTTGAAGATTACAAGCATCATATTACAAACCACTTTTTTAAATTTAGATATTTTCTTTTTATTTTTTTATTATTTTCTTTTAATTTTTTTATGTGTATGAATGTACTGTCTGCATGTAGGTTTGTGCATCCATGTCATGCAATGCCAAGGAGGTCAGAAGAGGGTGTCAGATTCTCCTGGAACTAGAGTTAAAGACGGTTCTTAGCCACCATGTGGGTGCTGGGGATCGAACCCGGTCCTCTGCAAGAGCAGTCGGCGCTCTTAACCACTAGGCTATCTCTCCAGCCCCTACAAACCACTTTTTATTGCACGTTCTGAGCAACTTTACTCAAACCAGTTCTTTGATATTATTGCCCCAATATCTACCTGAGTTTATCCACAAATTAATACATAGAATTTATATTAGTTACCAAAATCTGACCACTTAGCCTCACAAGTAATAGAATCTCTTTATATCACTATTCAAATAACCACCTTGATTCATAAAAAAATTTGTTTTATTTTCAGTCAAAACACCTAAGTATGCTGGATACGGTGGTGTACTCCTTTAATCCCAGCACTCAAGAGGCAGAGGTATGCAGATATCTGTGAGATTGAGACCAACCTGGTCTACATAGGGAGTTCCAGGCCAACTGGAATTACAGGGAGACACTGTCTCAAATAAATAAAATAAAAATTTTAAAACTAAATATTAAAGTATGGCAATTCATTGATAGGACTTTCTATAGAATATTTTAACGTGATATTCCTGATATTTTAAAACTAAATATTAAAGTGTGGCAATTCATTGATAGGACTTTCTACAGAATATTTTAACGTGATATTCCTGATATTTTAAAACTAAATATTAAAGTGTGGCAATTCATTGATAGGACTTTCTACAGAATATTTTAACATGATATTCCTGAACCAGTGTGTGTTGTGGTTGAGAAGTAAACCAATGCTAAGAAAAGGCCGAATCAGTCTGAATAAAAAAGTATATAGAGGTAGGCATTAATTCCAGGAAATGCAGTCTCTCTCTCTCGCTCCTGCGCTCTCGCTCTTCTCTCTCTCCTCTCTCTCTCTCTTTCTCTCTCTCTCTCTTTCTCTGTCAGAGAATCCATGGCGCCAGCCATCCTGAGGGCCCTGGAAAGTGCGCTTCTGAGATATGGGGAGAACCTTTTATAGGGGGAGGGAGATGGTAACCTATTGGAATCTGGCCAATTAAACCAGGCAGGGGCTCAGACTGGAGGTGGGTCTCAGGTCCAGAAGTCTCATGGGAATCTGGCTGACTGGAAAAGAAAGGAGGGTCTTTCCGTCTATGCCATCTTGGCTTTTTGCCCGAACCCAACCTAACAGTGGTAAATTAGTATATATAACTGATGATTATTGGGAGTGCACCCCATACAATGACTAAGTGGCTTCTTATACTCTTGCAGCATTAAAGAGGCAAGTTTTTATACAGAGAAACAGTACGAGAAGTATAGGTTTTCCTATCTTCTCCTACAAGCATCATAAGCAGTCAAACCTGGTGAAGGCTGAAATAGGTATCCTAGGTTTCATGTTCCATATCCTTAAATACAGTAGATAATCCTCTGGTGCTGATTTCATAAGGGTCTGCCTTGCCTGGCTTCTAAGGAGTACAAGGAACTGTTTCTGCTTCTCTTGTTGGAAGACTAATTCCCCTCCTGTCTTTAAGGACAATTCAATAGTTTGGATAACTGTCAAGCTTCTTTCTCAGAGCTGAGACTTTAGTTGTTGAACTTTCCCTGTTAATAGAACTTTAATATCTTGAAATAAGAATGTATTCCATCCACAACACATAAAAATGTACATATATGAATAATAAGATGACTTTAGCTACTAATGAAATACAAATAGTAATTCATTATAATGAATAGTAGAAATAATTCCTTTCTTAAAGACAGAAAATAAGAGGCAAAATGATCTTTAAAAGGAAAATCTTGCCAGGTGTCCTGGTGCATGTCTTTAATGGCAGCCCTTAGGAGGCAGAGAGAGATAGATGGATCTCTGTGAAAAGAAGGACAGCCTGATCCACATAATGAGTTCCAGGTGGTTTGGGACTAGGGAGACCCTGTCAAAAAGGAAAAAGAAGAAGAAGGGAGGGGAGGGGAGGGGAGGGAGGGAGAGGGGAGAGGAGGAGGGGGAGGGGAGGGGGAGAGGGGAAGGAGGGAGGGGAGGGAGGGGGGGAGGAGAGGGAGTAGGAGAGGAGAGGAGAGGAGAGGAGAGGAGAGGAGAGGAGAGGAGAGGAGAGGAGAGGAGAGGAGAGGAGAGGAGAGGAGAGGAGAGGAGAGGAGAATCACAAGCTTTAAAAATGGCAACTGGAGCAGGATGTGTTGGCGCATGCCTTTAAAACCAGTACTCAGGAGGCAGAAGCAGGCAGATCTCTGTGAGTTCAAGGCCAGCCTGGTCTACACAGTGACTTCCAGGATAGCTGGGACTACAGGGAAACCCCATCTCAAAAAGACAAAAAATAAAATAGCAACTGGGGGTTGAAGAGATGGCTCAATGGTAAGAACGCTGGCTGTTCTTGCAGAGGACCCAGGTTCAATTCCCAGCATCCTCATGACAGTTAACAACTGTCCAATTATAAATCCAGTTCCAGGTGATCTGACAACCTCTTCTGATCGCCAGAAGCACAACACAGGTGTACCTGCACACAAGCAGGCAATACACTGGAACACACAAAATGAAAGTAAGAAAATACTTTAAAAAGCCAACTGGTTTTTGGCTTATACAATGTGGAGAGAAATGTGACCTACTTAGAAAAATGATTTTTTTAAAAAATAAAACAGATTCTCAATAATTTTAAAACCACCATTACATCCTGATCCTATTCACTATTATAATTTTGCCTTTGTTCTTATTTCCATTCATTTTCCACCATATGACAACAAACTCAACCAAAATATTTTCTGTGGGCTATGATTTTCTTGGCACATTATTCAAATACAAACGTTGATGTTGATACATCTTATATTGGGACAAGACCAAGAAATAGGAAGTTTTGTTTTTGGAAGTGGGTGTGACATATCTAAAACTAAAGAAAGTCTTAGCTATAGTTTGAAGGCAGAGTACTTATAGTAATAACAAATTTTAAATTGATCTTTTTATACTTAAGCAATTGAGATGACAGAGTTTGTTAGAGACTAAGAATTTGCATAACGCAAACTACCAATGTCTGTGTTCATGGATAATATTAATGTTCCATAATGTTCATGGATAATATTAACTGTTAGGATAACACACAAAGAGAGTTTTCATACTAGACAGCTGTATTTGTTATAAAAACATGGTTTGCTGTAATTCAATAAAACAGAAGATTAGACAACTGAGACGGTTTTCAAGTGATGTGTTTTGGTCTTGAGATCAAAGAGAAATGATTCAGAAGTGAAAAGCTTAACGGAAACTGCCAGGAGTAAGAGTAGGTACACCGCCACCAATTGTTCCTCCACTCAACAAGGATATCCTTGCCGCTGCTCACATCATGGACCAAATGTGGGTCTGGCAACCCCTTCTACTTGGAAGATTGTGGACCTGGCTTTTCATCTCGTGAGGCCGTCACATCCCAGGACTTCCTTGTGCTAGATGTGAAGCAGTCAGCCAATACGCAAGAATAAAATAAAAATAAATTTCATTTATTATTTAAAGTGAAGATATTCCAATAATTTCTAAAACTAGTGTTTTCTCCAGGTTTCACAGGAAGGGGTTAGTGGATCTCTGTACCTTTATATGGGGCAGACCAGGAGAAGGGGAGAGATAATCCAGATTATTCTCTTGAAGACATTTTTATTTTTATAGATTCTTCTTTAAATATTTTGATTCTTTAAGAATTTCATACAATGTATTTTGATCATATTCAGAACCCACTTACCATCTTCACCTCCACCCTCATACACCTCCACCAACTTAATAATAATAGTATTACTATTATAAAATAATAATAATACTATCTTCCTTTTCAAAAAGGCCCATTAAGCCTAATCTGTGTTCTCTAAAAACTCTTCAGTGTGGGTCCATGCCTTTGAGACTGGTCATTCTACCTGGTGGCACATGCTTAAAGAAAACTGACTCTTAAGCCAGGCACAATAGTCCAAGTCTCTAACCCCAGCATTCAGGAAGCATAGGCAGACAGATCTCAGTGAGGCTGAGGCCAGCCTGGTTTACCTGGAGAGTTCCAGGTCAGCTGGGGCTACAGGAAGACCCTGTCTCAAAAAATCCAGAAAGAAACCTGAGTCTTCCTCTCCAAGCAATTATCAATTGTCAATAGATCCCCAGCAGCTAGAGTTAGGGCTTCCATAAATTAACATTTCTCTCAGCTGTCACCAGAGAAGCTTCTCTCAGTAGATGGTGATTATTGCAGAGATGGTCAATGTCCAGAGAATAAGAGAGTGGAGTGCTCTGCTCTAAATAATACACCCAATATCATACTCTCTCCTTGCAAGACTCATGGCTCATTGCAGAATAGGGGATGAAAAGATTGTAAGAGACAGAGGTGGTAGATGAATACAAGGAAACTCTGCTTTCTGGATCCCCAGGGGGAGTTGAACATATGAACTCACAGCATGTGTGACATCATGCAAAACCTGTGGGAGCCCAAGCCTGACAGAAACCCAGCATTGAAGACATTTCTTCATTGTAAAGAATTCATTTCTGAAATGAGCTCTAGTTTCCTTCACCAGCATATTCTCTCTCATCTTAGAAATATTTTTTTTTATTTTAAATTTTATTTATTTTCTTATGTATGTGAATGTACGGTCTGCATGTAGGTTTGTGCCGTGGAGTTCAGAAGAGGGTGTTGGATTCCCCTGGAACTGGAGTTAATGAAATATATGTTTTGCAAACACAAAATACTCTGTGACATCAAGGTAATTATATTAGCTTCCTTAGCCACTGAAGACTACAGGGCTGTTCAGTGACTACCTGTAAATCGCTGAGGAAAATGTTACTTGCGGTTAAACATATACAACCTGAATACTGGGATGGGATTTAGGGAAGGGTGAAGGAGTGGGAATGAGGACAATGGAGGGCCTGAATTAAGAATGAATTTTCCCGGGCTGGAGAGATAGCCTAGCGGTTAAGAGCACCGACTGCTCTTGCAGAGGACCCGGGTTCGATCCCCAGCACCCACATGGTGGCTGAGAACCGTCTGTAACTCCAATTCCAGGAGAACTCCAGTTCCAGGGGAATCCGAGACCCTCTTCTGACCTCCGAGGCATTGCATGACACGGGTGCACAGACCTACATGCAGACAGTACATTCATACACATACAGAAATAAATAAAATTTAAAAAAAATTAAGAAAAAAAGAATGAATGTTCCCCAAGTAAGAAACCTTGATGGCGTCAGTTAGGGCTAAGTTTGTCTTCTCTCTATGTATATTTAAATGAGAAAAAGAAGTATATAAAATTAATATGTGAATAATCATAAAATATTTTTAAAATATATTATGCTGCATCATAATAACACCACTAGAAAAACATAAAAGGAAATGATACATAATATGATTTTATTTCAATATATGTTTAAATGTTGAAATAATCATTACTGTCCACTACATAAAAATTTGCATTTATTGTTTACTAAACACAAATAAGGACAAGAAGGTATGACATGACACAAATATATACACAATATGTACATATAAGAAAGTGGAAAAAAAGAAAGTGGAACATGTTATTAAAATATATAAACCATCAAATAATTTTGCCTTTCATACCTAAATGGCTTTTCCTGCCCGGAAGCCCAAGAGTAAATCATGTATTTCTATTTATTACTTATCAGTTCACAATATAAGAATGTGTCCAGTAATTTTCAGTGATTATAGAAAGCAGTGCATTCTTCAGTAAGATAGCCAGTCAGGAACATGTTGACAGAAGCAAGCAAACATATTTCATGTGGAAGTGCTTGATCTCATGATAAGAAACTCTCCACATTCTTCAGGTTCTCCATGGTTTTCATCTACATTATACAATGCATACCTAGCACCAGAGATAAACTTTTCCTTGGAGACAGAAAAAATACTAATTCTTGATAGTCATTCATTATCAATTTATTTGGCTTACTGAATAATTAATTCATTGGATATTAACTATTATTTTGTTGTTATAAACAATAAAAAACAAATGCCTCACAATAAAGTAGTATATTAACTTCTGTTAGTAAGACTTCAGTGAATTCCTGTTTGAGGACAAAAATCAAATGTGATTGATTTTCCCATTGTCCTTAATAAGGTAGTACTTTCTAGACTGGAAGAATGGCCAGTGTCTTGCTGTTATACAATGAGTTGATGATGTGTGTTAGTCACGAGTTCTATGCCATTATATATTTTTCTCCTTAAAGATGATTTTCTCTGTCTGTTCGATCTTAGTAAGATGTTGCCTGCCATAAATTCCATAGTTAGTATTATAGTTCTCCACCACTCTATAAATGTCACTTAATGACTTCAGGGCTATTACATTTTTATTGTGTTGTACTGCATTGGATTAAAATGGAAAAACCATCAAACCATCTTTTATCGCCATAAGGATTCTATTTAGTGGAATAAATTACATTCTGCATCTTGTCATCAAAACTCCATTTTTGTCACATTTCTTTATACTCAATTCATGGACCCCCAAGCAATTTTAGGATGGAAACAGAATTTAAACAAACATGAATTAAAATAACCTCATATCAAATAAAGAATCTATAGAATAATAGCTTTGAATGCTTCTTTATTTACACATGAGAGAAATAAAAGAATAATTTCTAAATTTTCAATGAATATAAAACCACAAAATAATATCTGGGAGTGATAATATTCAGGAATGTGTTGAATAAAAACATAATGTTGCGATGTATGACAAATGACTTTAAGAATATTGTTGCACATGCTTACACTCTCACATACACAAAGACACATTCATTTCTCTTTAATAATTAAATTCATTTATATCACACAGCATTAAGTAGCATATATAAGGACTATAAAAATGAAAAGAAATTTAACACCACTGAATAAGGTAAAGAGAAAATTAGCCATAAATCCAAAAGCACATATCTCTTGGTCCCACCATGAATAATTCACTTTGACATGTCTGTGTGCTTTGTGGGCTATGGCATATCAAGGAATAAAGAAAAGTGAATCACAAAAAGCTAAAATGTGCTCTTAAATTACTTGAGAATAAGCATTCCAAGAGATCAAATTTCTTTAATATCCCAAGAGTCTATGAAACAAGAAGGCAGAAATATGCAACCCATGGTGTAGTTTTCCAAGAACTCAAAGTTTTTATTTAAAAAAATTTCTTTGAAATTTCAAATTAAAGTCCAATTATCCAACTGGACACCAAGACAATCTCTAAAAGAGCAACCATCATGAAGTTCCTTCAGATGGTTCTTGGAACTCAAGTCAAGGAAGTAGAAATAAAGAAACCCATTTGAAGGACCATTAAAATTAAGGCCCATCTCTTCAGCAAGTCTTTACCAAATGGTGGAAATCTTTTGAGAAAAATACAACTTGAATATGAGCAACATAATGATTAGGATCATTTAGTTATGCCCCACATGCACACGCACCCAAAAAAACCCTCTTTTCCAGGGAAGATGCAACAAGAAACCAAGGTTGTGATTATTTAAAGATGACAAAACTAGTTGAAAACAATAAGAATGAGAGGAAAGGCCTGAATGATTTTATAATAAGTTGGTTATGTGAGACACTGGACATGAATTTCTTGACTAAAAAATGCAAATAGAGCATTAAGGGCTCAACGAGCCAAACCAGAACCCACTAAAAAGGCATCTGCAATTGTCTTTTAATATTTGTTACAAGCAAAAAAAGAGAAGCCTACTCCTACTTCCTGAGCAATAAAACATAAAATATTCCATCTGAACAAGTGAGAGGGGACAGAATCTTGACATAATTCCCCATGCAATCGTCCTTAAGTATTCTCTATTATTATAAAGAAAAATAAAGTTATTAGTGTCTAATGAACACCCAGTAACAACAAAAAGTCCTGATAATTAAGTTGACCTTCAATATAGTTATTATTTTCATGTCATACAAAGAGAAATTCAGTGTTTAAGGCTCAGCCCCCAATAATTTCATCAAATTTTACAAGAAACTGAAACGTGTTGAAAACAGATAGAAGCTTCAAAACAAAGAAGGGTTTGAATTATGTCAGTTACTTAAAAACTTTAAAATGTATTTTAGGTGAGTTGTTTATTCCTAGTTTTGTCTTAAAGTTTCCCAAAATTATTTTAAAATTAAACTTACTCTCTTGAAAGTCAAGAGCTAATTTTTAATATTCATATTGCTTTATTATAAATATAAGACTATTTGGGCTGGAGAGATGCCTCAGTGGGTAAGGGCAATGGCAGCTCTTCCAGAGGACCAAGTTTGGTTCTGAGCACCCACATGGCAGATAACAACCATCTGTAATTCCATTTCCAGAGAATCTACACCCTCTTTTGGCCTCCGAATGTTTGCACATATGTGGTGGACTCACATACATTCAGGCAAAACATACATAACACATGAAATAAAAGCAAGTCACTGGGGCTGGAGAGATGGCCTAGCGGTTAAGAGCGCTGACCGCTCTTGCAGAGGACCCGGGTTCGATCCCCAGCACCCACATGGCAGCTGAGAGCCGTCTGAAACTCCAATTCCAGGAGAACTCCAGCTCCAGGGGAAACCGACACCCACTTCTGACCTCCGCGGCATTGCACGACACGGGTGCACAGACTTGCATGCAGATAGTACATTCGTACACATACAGAAATAAATAAAAATTAATAAATAAAAAAAAGCAAGTCACTGAAATACAAGAACATAAATCAAATAGCTTAAAACATAACAGTATAAAAAACTCACAAGTGAGCTCCACAAGTAGGATGTTAGGTATATTATCGACATTTAAGGATTTGGGGTAGGAGCACAGTTCTAAGGCTACCTTGAAACATCCCAAACCTTATCCTTCTACTAAGGAAGGTCTGTAAATAATTATGTTCCACTCTCCCTGAGTCTCTGCCAAGGTGTTTTCTAGTTACCTAATATTTTTAATTTCTTCTGCTGTGTTCAACTCTCCACTTTCTCCCCCAGTCTTGCTTTACTGTAGGCAAGTGATTGATTATATGACCTACATGGAATATTTAAGTCCTAAGACAGATCATTTCTCCCCATAGGGAACCTAGTGATAAGCTGAGGAGCTGCTTTTCAGTATCCAACCTAACACTCACTGCTCTTGGCCATGTGCTGTCTTCTCCTCTTGTCCACTTCTCTGTTTGCATTGCGAAGTCTCAAAACTAATCTTCAGTCCTTTCCTCAGTTCCTGCTAGCTGATGTACTACTTGCCTACTCAGCAACACCTCTCCAGCATGCCTTTACACTTCCTGCTTCTTTCTCTTCTCTCTGCAGCGGACTAGATCCAGCTTTTACTTTAATATCAAAATGCTTTGTGGGGGGCTTGAGAGATGGCCTAGCCGTTAAGAGCGCCGATTGCTCTTGCAGAGAACCCAGGTTCGATCCCCAGCACCCACATGGCGCCTGAGAACCGTCTTTAACTCCAGTTCCAGGGGAGTCAGATTCCCAGATAGAGGGGAATCTGACGCCCTCTTCTGACTTCCGCGGCATTGCACCGCATGGGTGCACAGACCTGCATGCAGACAGTACATTCATATACATACAGAAATAAATTAAAAAAAAAATGCTATGTGGACCATGCAGAGGCCTTTCAGGTTCCATCCTCCTAGGTATATCAGCAGTACAGAATCAAGCGGCTCAGCTCTCAACTCTCTTGAAACACTTTTCTTTGCTTTTTTGTTTTCTTCCCATGTCCCCACATTTTGGTTTCCCAGGTTCTCCATTGCTAAGTCATCCATCTTCCCAGGCTTCTAGTATTGGATTCTACAAAACAAGGCCTACTGCCTTAATCCTTCCCTTTCTTGGGTGACAATAATTTTCCAACATTAGTGAATTTCTTGCATTGGATGGGTTGAAGAAACTTATGTTGAGAGAAAGGAGAGATAGATAGAGCTTAGGGGCTGTGAAAAGCCAGAGAAGGTTATTAGCTCAAAAACTTGCTGAAAAATATATATACAATATCTGAACATGGGGGCAGGCTTAGTGAGTTTAACAAGCCGTGTGGTCTCCAGTCTCCCTCTGCTTCCTGTGCTCATTGGGAGATGTGAACCTTGGCTTGTTAGTCCAGCTCCAGCCACCATGCCTTCCGCCACAATGGACTCTAATTCCCTGGAACCGTCAATCGTAAGCTCAAATAAACTCTTCTTTTTATAAGTTCCCTTGCTCATGTTGGTTTTATCACAGCAACAGAAAAGTGACTAATACAAGCAGCTAGTGCTTTTAACAACTTAGCCACCATCTCCCTAGCCCCAGAACTGATTTTTATTTTGTCTTTTTGAGACCAAAATTTCCTTGTAGCCCCAGCTGTCCTGGAACTCACTATGTAGACTGGGGTGGCCTCAAACTCACAGAGATCTGCCTGCTTTTGCCTCCCAAGTTCTGGGATTAAAGGCATGTGCCACCATGACCAGCCCCATTCTGAATTTTTATATATGAAAAAAATTGCGCTCAAATAAGTGATTTCTTTGATCCGAGTGATGAATTAGAAGGAAATATGCAAGTTCAGCCCTGACCAATTCTTTTCTCTGTTTTTGACATTTTCTGTTTGCAGAAATTACACATAACATGCCACAAATGCAATGATACAAACACTCACAGGGCAAGCTCCTCATCCCCCAGCTGATCTGGACCTGGGTTACTGTGATGGTGAAGTCTAAGGAGTAACTTCTGGCCAACACACTTACTATTAAGCTCTCCAATGTCTTGGAGAAATAAAGCCTTATTTTCATTTCTCTCTGTTTGATGTTTTTTAGTTTTCAATCAGTTTGGAAAAACTGAGTAAGTGATCTTAATTCATTAATTTGTGTAGTACTTGGGTTAATACCAAACAAATACATAGATAGGACTATACTTAAAGGTCTCTATATCTGATGAAACTAAAATAATTAAATTTATATAGCTAATTCAAAGAAACCTCATTCTTAAACTCTCAAAATATCAAATAAATGGAGAGTTTATATTTAAAACATTACTAATGAGGACAGTAATCAATGATAGCTAACTGAATGGAAAAATACTCATGAATCCACATGAGTAGTAAGTGAACTGGTAGATTAAAAAGGAGGATAAAAGTGAGACATAGGCTACACAAAATGTCAAATTATAGAAGGAACAATGGTATTATTAAAAATCATCATTTTTCGGGGCTGGAGAGATGGCCTAGCGGTTAAGAGCACCGACTGCTCTTACAGAGGACCCCGGTTCGATCCCCAGCACCCACATGGCGGCTGAGAACCGTCTGTAACTCCAATTCTAGGAGAGCTCCAGTTCCAGGGAAATCCGACACCCTCTTCTGACGTCCGCGGCATTGCACGACACGGGTGCACAGACCTACATGCAGACAGTACATTCCTACACATAAAAAAAAATCATTATTTGTCAAATATCAGAGTAAATACTTGTTCAGACACAAATTATCGATCAATGATAACTACATAAGTGAACAATGAATGTATGAATTTGATGAAAACTTTGAATTTTATATACATACAGCAGATCACTTGCTCTTGGATTCCTAGCTAACAAGATGGTTGATGGAGCAACACATGTATAGTGATGTGTGCAGCATGTGTATAGTGATGTATTGCCCATTGCAGTGATTAGTATTGATGCTCACTTTGCAAAGATCTAGAAACATCTAGGAGACAAACCTCCAGACATGTCTGTGAGGGGGTTTCTAGACTGGGTTAACTGAGGTTAGAAGACCCTTCTTAACCATGGGCACTTGCATTTCACAGGCTCAAGACCCAGACTGAATAAAAAGGAGGAAGCTAGTCAAGCACCAGCCATCATCGCCCTCTGCGTTCTCACTGTGGCTGCAGTGTGTCCAGCTGCCCTCATTCCTTCCCTACCCTGATGGACCATACCCTCAACTCTAACTCAAAATAAACCCATTTTCCTTAAATTGCTTTTATCAATTACTTTGTCACAGGAATGAGAAAAGTAATTAATGGACACAGTAGTCTCCCAATCACATTACTACTTGGAGTCTACTGAAATAAAAATTTCAGAAACATCTCTAATGGAAGTGGATAAAAATTTGAGTTACAGATATTTGAAAACATTGTCAATACAATACCTCAATTTCAGCAAGCTTCTAATACTGTTATGTACATGATACTCAGTCAATGATGTGTCTAACCAAAAAAATTAAAATATGCAGAAAAGTTGCTATACCACCACCATGTAATAGTCAAATTTTGTAAATATACAAACATGTGTATCAGAACTAGAAATCTATTTGCATTCTATGAGCATACCCAGATAATATACTATCTCAATTCCAGACCAGAGATTACATAATCTTTCTGATATCTCTGGGCAATAACAGTTTGTTATTACAAAATATTGTTATCTTCTGTATTAAATAGTCCCCTTCAGTACAATACTTGGGTATTTAAAAATATAGTTCTGTGTTCAGTCTATTTTAAATAGCTCTTTGGGATGACCCCACTTTCTTTCCTATGGAAATTTTCAACCTCCTGTTTTCTGGTGATACCTTATTGGATGAGGGGCTGGGTGGCATTTCAAAGTGATCTGGGTAAGCACTGATGTGGCTGGAAAGTTTCCAATACCTTCTAGGATGAATGTGACTTAGCCTCACGGTTCTTCTATGGGAGAGCAGCTTTTCCTGGGCAAGGATCCACTCTGTGTGGTTTTTTTTTCAAGATATTTTATATCTGTCTAAATGTTGCTGCAATTAGCTAATCCTCCTTGAGATGGAACTGCAGGTGGGGAGACATGGAGTTGGGAGACGAACAGTCATCTAAAGCTGTTGCTGATTCTGTGATTTTCCTTCTTGAATAATCCATTATAACACAAAGAAGTAGGGGCTTTTCATTTTCTTATCCTGTATGTGTGTATACATGTGTACCTCCTGGTTGTGTGTATATTCAGAAATGAGATAGAATGCATTCTTCCATGGTATTCTCAAAAGCAAAACCCAACAAGAATAAATTTCAGCAAGTATTTCCAAAGATCTATAGCTGTGTCAGTTGCAATACTCTTGTCTGTAAGTAGCAAAATACTCCAGTAGAGTGATGTCAGTTGCAATACTCTTGTCTGTAAGTAGCAAAATACTCCAGTAAAGTGACTCAAAACAAAAGAAGTGCAGATTTGCAGCTATGTATGATGAAAAGTTTAGAAATCTAATATACTATATGTCAACTGTAGTTAACAATGTGTGATGAATTTTTTAAGAGACTAGATTTCATGAGCTGTTCTCACATAAGAATACATAATTGAGAATGGTAATCTAACAATTATAACCATTTCAATATGTGTATGTATATTAAATATTGTGTTATACTTTATTTTTGTCTTTTTTGTTTTTAATATAATACTTTTATTGATGTTTTGTGTGTTTCAGACATCATTTTTCAGTTCAATTTAGACATATTCCCCTTTCCCTTCCTCCCCACCCCACCCCAGATCATGCATTCTGCCATACATGTCCTGCATCTTTCTCTCAGTCTTTTAAAAGTTTTTCTCTGCAAAGGTTTATTGTTTGGGGCAGAATTTAACTATATCAAGCCATTCTTTTAAAAAATTTTTTATTGATGCTTTGTGTATTTCATACATCATTTTTCAATTCAGTTCAGGCATATATCCCCTTCCCTTCCCCCCACTCCACCCCTACCCATCCCAGATCATGCATTCTGCCTTAAGTTTTCTGCATCTTCTTTGACCCAGACCTTATGTTGTTGTGGTTACCTCCCAATTATATTGCTCCAAAATATGCCTATATAAATATAGGTATTTATATATGTACCAGAATTATGTTCTCCAGGAATAAACCATATGTTAACTCTGATATATGTTTAGGAGTTCACATATTTTCCTTTAATTTTATATTACTCTAAAATATGAATATATACCTTCAACCCATACACATTAATTACCATTTCTGAAAGACAGTGGTAAGTTAATTCTAGGGCTCATTAAAAGAAAGATTCTCATTATAACATCACAGTTGTTTTCAGATAGAAATAAATATAACAATAATGTTGTTCAGCTTGCCTTTCAATTGGGGGATTTGGTACTAGCATCCACAAATGAGGGAAAGCATTCCCCATTTGTTACTTTGGGACTGTGTCTTATCACAATAGCTTCTAGTTCCATCCATTTACCTGGAAAGTTCATGATATCATCTTTCTTTACTGATGAATAAAACTCCATTGCATAGATATACCACATTTTTGTTATCCACTTGTCAGTTGAGGGCCATTGAGTTGGTTCCAGCTTTTTGCTATTATGAAGAGAGCTGCAATATACATAGATGTGCATGTATCTTTGCAGTAAGATGAGTCTTATGGGTATATGCCCAGGAGTGGTATGGCGGGTCAGGTGGTAGGCTCATTTTGAGTCTTTTAAGTTTTCTCCACACTGCTTTCTACAGTGGTTGTATGAGTTTACATGCCCACCAGCAGTGGATGAATGCCCCCTTTCACCACAACCTCTCCAGCATTTGGTGTTTTGTTTTCTTGATCTTAGCCAGTCTTATTGGAGTGAGATGATATCTTAAAGTGGTTTTAATTTGCATTTTCTTAATTATTAGCAATGTTGAACACTTTTTAAGATGTTTCTCAGCCATCTTTACTTCCTCCCTGGTGAAGTCTCTGTTCAGCTCTTTACTCCATCTTTTTGCGTGAGTCATTTATTTTCTTTTTTCTTTGTTTTTTGAGTCGTTTGTATACTCTGGTTGTTAATGCTCTGTCAGATTTATCAGTGGTGGAGGTTTACTCCCACTCTGTGGTTTTTCTCTTTACTTCCTTGATTGTTCTTTCACTGTACAGAAGCTTTTGAGTTCGATGAGGTCCCACTTGTCAGCTGTTGACTTTATTTCCTACGCAGCTTCTGTCTAATTTAGAAAGTCTTTTCCTACTCCTATGTCTTGTAGATTGCTCCCAACTTTTTCTTCTATTGCCTTTAGAATTTTAGGTTTCATGTTGAGGTCTTTGATCAATTTGGAGTTGTTTGTGTACATGGTGAGAGGTAGGGGTTTAATTTTGTTCTTCTATATATGGCAATCCAGTTTTGCCAGCACCATTTGCTGAAGATCCTATCCTTCCTCCATTGAGGTTTTTTTTGCCCTTTTGTCAAATATGAGGTGGCTGAAATTGTATGAGCTCAAGTTTGGATCTTCAGTTTTGTTCCATTGGTCAACATGTTTGTTTTGTGCCAGTATCAGGCTGTTTTATGACTATATAGCCCTGTAATATAGCTTGAAGTCTGGTAAGGTGATTCCCCCCCCCCCGTATTGCATTTTTGGCTCAGGGTTGCTTTGGTTATTTGGGGTCTTTTTTTTTATATGAATTTAAGGATTTTTTTCCAAGTCTGAAGAAACTCGGGGATTTTAATTGGGATTTCATTGAATGTGTATATTAATTTGGGTAGAATGGACATTTTTACTATATTAACTTTCCCAATCCATGAGCATGAAAGAGTTTTCCATCTTTTGATGTTATCTTCAATCTCCTTCTTCAGGGGCTTAAAATTTTTGTTGTAGAGATCTTTGTGTCTTTGGTTAGGTTTATTCCCAGCTATTTTTAAGGCCATTTTGAGTGGGAAGGTCTCCTAATATTCCTTCTCCAGTTGCTTGTTGTTGGTGTAAAGAAAGCCTACTGACTTTTCTAGGTTAATTTTGTAGCCTGCCACTTTACTGAAACTCAATTGTTTCTAGGAGTTTGTGGAGTTTTTAGCATCCCTCAGGTAAACTATCATATAATCTACAAAGAGGGATACTTTGACTTCCTCTTTTCCAGTTAGTACTCCTTTAATTTCCATTTCTTGTCTTATTGTCCTACCAACATTTCAAGTGCTATATTGAAGAGGAGTGGCGATAGGGAGCAGACTTGTGAGGTTCCCAGCTTTAAGAGTAATTGTTCTAATTTTTCTCCATTTAAGATGATATTGGCTGTAGGTTTGTTGTGTATGGCTTTGATTATATTTAGGAATTTTCCCTTCAGTCCAATTCCCTCTAGAACTTTAAACATGGATCTTGTCAAAGGCTTTTTCTGCATCAATTGAAGTGATTGTGTGATTTTTGTCTTTCAGATCATTTATATGTTTTATGATATTTATTGATTTACATATGTTGAACCATACCTGCGTCTCGGGTATGAATCCAACTTGGTCATGATGGATGATGTTTTTCATGTGGTTCTGTATACGATTTGCGAGTATTTTGTTTAGAATTTTTGCATCTGTGTTCATTAGGGAGATGGGTCTGTAGTTTTCTTTTTTGGTTGTGTCCTTGTCTGGTTTTAATATTAGAGTGATTCTGGCTTCGTAGCTGGAGTTTGGGAGATGTCCCTCTGTTTGTATCCTTCTGAATAGTTTGAGTAGTAATGGTTTAAGACCTCTTTAAATGTTTTATAGAATTCTGCTGTAAACCCATCTAGGGCTGGGCTTTTTAAGGGTGGGAGGTTTTTTTTTTTAATATCTCTTCAATTTTCTCAGATATTATGGGTCTGTTTAAACTGTCAATCTCTTCTTCTTTAAGCTTTGTTGGTTCCCAGGATTTCAGATATTCATCCATTTTTCTTAGGTTTTCAAACTTAATAGAGTATAGGTTTTTGAAGTATTCTCATATGATTGTCTGGATATTTTATTTATATGTTGTGATGTTTCCCTTTTCATCATGAATACTATTAATTAGGAGTTGCTTTTGCTTTCTTCTGGTTATCTGGGCTAGAGGTCTGTCTTTCTTGTTTATCTTTTCAAAGAGCCACCTTTTGGATTCATTGAGGTTTTGGTATTGTTTTCTTTGTTTCTATTTCATTGATTTCTGCTCTGATTTTTACTATTTCTTCCTGTCTGTTGGGTTTAGGGTCCATTTGTTGTCCTCTCTCCAGTGTTTTTAGCTGCAGTGTTAGATCATTTATTTGTTCCCTTTCTGCTTTTTTTTTTTAATGTGGGCCCTTAGGGGTATAAATTCTCTCTTAAAGTATCCCACAGGTTCTGTTGTGTTGTATTGTCTTTTTCATTTAGTTCCATGAATACTTTTATTTCATTCTTTATTTCTTCCCTGACCCATTCATTATTCAAGATTGTGTTGTTTAGTCTCCACGTGTTCTTGTAGGTAGTCGGGCTTATTCTGGTATTGGTATTGAGCTTTATTACATGGTGGTCTGATAGAATGCATGAAATAATTTCAACCCTGTCATATTTGCTGAGGTTTCTTTTGTGTCCCAATATATGGTTGATTTTGGAAAATGTTCCATTGGGTGTTGAGTAGAAAGTATAATCTCTGGTGTTTGGGTGGGATATTTTGTAGATGTCTGTGAGGTCCATTTGTTGTATTGTATTGTTCAGTTCCAACATCTCTCTGCTTATTTTTTGTCCAGGTGACCTATCCAAGGGGCTCAGTGGGGTATTGAAGTCCCTTACTATTAGCGTGCTGGAATTAATCTGTGTCTTGAGGACCTGCAGAATTGTGTTTATATAGTTTGGAGCACCTGAGTTTGGTGCATAAACATTTAGAATTGTGAAGTCTGGGGCTGGAGAGATAGCCTAGTGGTTAAGAGCACCAACTGCTCTTGCAGAGGACCTGGGTTCAATCCTCAGCACCCACATGGTGGCTAAGAACAGTCTGTAACTCCAATTCCAGGAGAACTCCAGTTCCAGGGGAATCTGAGACCCTCTTCTGACCTCCGCAGCATTGCACGACATGGGTGCACAAACCTACATGCAGACAGTACATACAAAAAATAAATAAAAATTAAAAAAAAAAAGAATTGTGAAGTCTTCTTGGTTAATTGTTCCTTTGATAAGGATGTAGTGGCCAGCCCTCTTTGTCTCTTCTGATTGACTTTATTCTGAGATCTGTTTTTTCTGATATTAGACTGGCAACTCCTGCTTGCTTTTTGGTAACATTTGCTTGAAATATTTTTTCCCTCCTTTCACTCTAAGGTGATGTATGTCCTTGAAGGTGAAATGGGTTTCTTATAGAGAACATATAGATGGATTCTGTTTCCTAATCTGTTCTCCCAGTCTGTTTTTGATTGGGGAGTTTAGATCATTAATATTTAAGTTTATTATTGAGAGATGTGTGTTGCTTCCTTTCAACTTATTCTTTGCTTGCATTCTTGGTCTGGGTTTGTATTTATGCTGTTATCCTTTTTGTTAGTTTCTCTCTTTAGTTGCTTGAGGATTCTATTCTTTGAATTGCTTCAAGTATTTTCTGAAGTGTTGGGTTTTTTGACATGTATTCTTTCATTTTGTTTATGTCATGAAATATTTTTCTTTCTCCTTCAACTATAATTGACATTTTTATGTGTATGAATGTACTGTCTGCATGTAAGTATGTGTACCTGTGTCATGCAATGCTGAGGAGGTCAGAAGAGGGCATCAGATTCCCCTGGAACTGGAGCCAAAGACAGTTCTCAGCCACCATGTGGGTGCTGGGGATGGAACCTGGGTCCTTGGCAAAAGAAGTTGGTGCTCCTAACTGCTAGGCCATCTCTCCAGCTCCTATAACTGACATTTTTGTTTGGTATAGTAATCTGGTTTGGCATCTAACGTCGTTTAGCACTGGGAATACTTTGGTCCATGTTATTCTGGCTTTCATAGTTTGCACTGAGAAGTCAGCTATAATTCTGATGGGTGTTTACCTTTGTATATAATTTGTTGTTTTTATCTTGTGGATTTCAGTACTGTCTTTGTTTTGAGCATCTAGCATTTTAACTATGATATGGTGTGGGGAGTTTCTTTTCTGGTCTTATCTATTTGGTGTTCTATGTGCTTTTTGTATTTGTATAGGTTTGCCTTTTTCCAGTTTGGGAAAATTTCCTTCTATTATCCTGCTGAAGACCTGATCATTACCATTGTCTTGGGATTCTTCTCCTTCCTCTGTCCCTATGATGTGGAGATTTGGTCTTTTCATAGTATCCCACATTTCCTGATTATTCCATTCTTGTGTTTTTAAAAATTTTTCATAATCTTCACTTGAACATTTTAGTTGTTCTGTGTTATCCTGCAGGTCTGATATTCTATTTTCTGCTTCATCCATTCTACTTCTGATGCTTTCTCCCATCCTTTCCTGTTAATTGGATGAATGTTCCATTTCCTTTTTCATTTCTATCTGTGATTTCTTTAATATTTCCACTTCCTTTTAGTTTGTAGCTCCTTGCTTTGCTGGTCTGTTCCTTTTTTTTCATTTCAGCCTATGATCTTTTCAGTGTTTCCACTTCCTTCCAGAGTTTGTATTTCTGTTCTTCTAGTTCTTTTCGGAGTTTGTGTTTCTCTTCCTCTAGTTCTTTTCACAGTTTATATTTCTCTTCCTCTAGTTCTTTTTGGAGTTTGTCATTCTCTCCCTCCAGTAATTTCCAGAGTTTATCATTCTTTCCTTCTAGATGCTTCCTGAGTTTTTCATTTTATCAACTTAATTCCCTGATTTGTTCTTTATATTTTTTAATTTCTTCAAATATGTCTATGACTATTCTTCTAAGGTCCATGTCTTGGTTTCCTTCCAGGGGGACCTCACTGTAGAGGTCTTCTATAGGACTGGTAGAGTTTGGTGTGGATTTATTATGTGCTTTGTCCATGTTATTATTTTTTCCTTGTGTCTTCAGCATGTGGGTTTATTTTTTTGTTTGGATTCTGGTACTGGTCTCAAATGTTAATATGGAGGGTTGGTTGGTTACTCACTGTGCTTCCTGCCATGGAGTTGTAGTGTGGACAATCCACTAGACTCAGTGTTAGTGATTTTAGATTGTATCCCTTACATTGGCTATACAACCTAGAATCACTAACACTGAGTACAGTAGATTGTCCACACAACAACTCCACCAGCTTACTGGATTTTCTGCACCTCTACTTGTGTGTGTAGGGGGGGTCTCTTGGCCTGTGCACTGGGCCCTGAATGTGGCTGGGGTGACTCTGCCCATACTGATCATGCCAGAAGCAGGGCATGGTGACCCACCTGGTCCCTGAGGCACACCTCTGGTGCTGGCACACTGATTCCCTGTGGTTTCCCAGCCTACCTGAGTATGTCTGACTTTTTCTTAAGATAAGATCTCCCTGTACCCACAGCTGACCTGGCATTTGCTAGGTAGACCTGGCTGGCCTTGGTTGCACAAAGATTCACCTACCTCTACCTCCTGAGTTCTGGGATTAAAGGAGTGCACCACCACATCTGGCTCATATTACATACTTAAAAAAATTACTCCTTATAATATATGAAGAAATTGAAAATTTAATAAGAAACCTCCCAACTAATAAAAAAACAAAACAAAACAAAAAACCCAGGGCTAGATGGTTTCTCAGAAGAATTCTATAAAACATTTCAAAAATAATGACAGCCATTATCACTCAAATTGTTCAGAAGGATACAAGCAGAGGGAAATCTCCCAAATTTCTTTTATGAAGCCAGCATCACTCTAACACCAAAACCAGGCAAAGATACAACCAAAAAGGAGAACTATAGACCCATCTCCATAATGAACACAGATGCCAAAATTCTAAACAGGATACTGGCAAATCACATACAGACTCACATCAAAAAGATCATCTATCATGACCAGGTTGGATTCATACCAGAGATGCAGGGATGATTCAACATATGAAAATCAATAAATATCATAAAACACATAAATGGGCTGAAAAACAAAAACCACATGATCATCTCAATTGACAAAGAAAAAGCTTTCTACAAAATCCAGCATCCCTTCATGCTTAAAGTCCTAGAGGCAATTAGATTTGAGGGATCATTCCTCAATGTAATCAAAGCCATATACAGGAAACCCACAGCCAACATCATCCTAAATGGGAAAAGATAGAGCATTCCCCTTAAAGGTAAGAACTCTACAAGGCTGTCCCTGTTACCATTCCTCTTCAATATAGTTCTTGAAACACTTGCTAGGGCAATAAAGCAAGAAAAGGAAATTAAAGGAGTACTAATTGGAAAAGAGAAAGTCAAGCTATCCCTTTTTGCTGATGATATGATTGTTTATTTAAGGGATGCTAAAACCCCCACCAGAAAACTCCTAGAAATGATTAATAGTTTCAGTAAAGTGGCAGGATACAAAATTAACCTAGAAAAATCAGTAGCCTTTCCTTAAACCAACAACAAGCAACTGAAGAAGGAATACAAGGAGACCTTCCCACTCACAATAGCCTCAAAAACAATAAAATACCTAGGAACAAAGCTAACCAAGGACACCAAAGATCTCCACAAAAAAATTTTTTTTAACTCCCTGAGGAAGGAAATTGAAGAAGACATCAGAAGATGGAAAGACCTCCAATGCTCATGGATTGGAAAAATTAATATAGTAAAAATGTCCATTCTACCTAAATTAATATGCAGATTCAATGAAATCCCAATTAAAAGCCCCAAGAGTTTCTTCACAGGCTTGGAAAAAAAAGTCCTTAAATTCATATGGAAAAACAAAAGACCCGGAATAGTCAAAGCAACCCTGAGCGAAAAGAGCAACACGGGGGGATCTCTATACCAGACTTCAAACTATACTACAGGGCTATAGTCATAAAAACAGTTTGGTACTTGCACAAAAACAGACCTGTTGACCAATGGAACAAAACTGAAGATCTAAACTTGAGCACATACAATTTCAGCCACCTCATATTTGACAAGGGGGTCAAGAAGACACAATGGAGGAAAGACAGCATCTTCAGCAAGTGGTGTTGGCAAAACTGGATCACCACTTGTAGAAGAAAAAAGCTAAATCCCTACCTCCTGCCCCTGTACAAAAGTCAACTCCAAATGGATCAAAAACCTCAACGTGAAACCTAAAACTCTGAAAGTGATAGAAGAAAAAGTTGACAGCAGCCTACAAGACATAGGCATAGGAAAAGACTTCCTAAATCAGATAACAGCTGCTAAAGAAATAAGATCGACAATTAACAAATGGGACCTCATTAAACTCAAAAGCTTCTGTACATCAAAAGAAACAATCAAGGAAATGAAGAGAAAACCCACAGAGTGGGAGGAAACCTTCACCACAGCTACATCTGACAAAGCATTGATTTCCAGAGCATGTAAACTACTCAAAAAACAAAGAACAAAGAAAACAAATGAATCGTTCAAAATATGGAGCAAAGACCTGAACAGAGACTTCACAAGTGAGGAATTAGAGATGGCTGAGAAACATCTTAAAAAATGTTCAACATCACTAATAATTAAGGAAATGCAAATGAAAACCACTTTAAGATATCATCTTACTCCAATAAGACTGGCCTCAAGAAAACAAATGATACCAAGTGCTGGAGAGGTTGTGGGGAAAGGGGGACACTCATCCACTGCTGGTGGGAATGTAAACTTGTACAGCCACTATGGAAAACAGTGTGAACACTTGGAAGACTCAAAATGAGCTTACCACCTGACCCAGTCATACCACTCCTGGGTATATACCAGATACATGCACAGCCATGTTTATTGCAGCTCTGTTCACAATAGCAAAAAGGTGGAACCAACCCAAGTGCCCTTCAACTGACCAGTTGATAGAGAAAATGTGGTTCATTTACACAATAGAGTTCTATGCAGCGGTAAAGAAAGATGACATCATGAAATTTGCAGGTAAATGGATGGAACTCAAAGCCATTATGCTAAGTGAAGTAACACAGTCCCAGAAAAACAAAGCATGAATGATATCCCTCATCTGTGGATGCTAGCGCCAATTATCTAGTTGTAAGGGAAACTGAGCAACGTTAATGTTATATTATTCATGATCTGAAAACAACTGTGCTCTTATATTGTGAATCCCTTAACAGATTCTAGAACTAAGCTACCATTTATTTTCAGAGTTAGGAATTTTTAGTATATGGATGGAGAGTATATATACTTATTTTAAAGTAATATAAGATCAAAGGAATGAGGAAAAGGCTGGTTTGTTATGACATTGTATTTGACCACAGTATTTATTAGTGCTTCTTAGTATTTCTGGTGCAGGGCTGCTTGAGCTTTTGTCCAAGCCTTTTCTAAAATATTACACAGTAGTTAAAAGTATTAGGCTGGTGTAACTTCGCCTTTCTGCATGCTTAACGACCATATTTAATGTCCATACCAATTTGGCCAAGGGACTTAAGGGATAACTTTGTTCCTTGCCCTCAGAAGTCAACTAAGTCCCAGCGGACTATGCATGGGGGCATCACTTGAAATGTCCTGCAAATATGAGTCACCAGTCTTCCTGTGCAGGGAGGTCTTGGAGATCCACTAGTGGGACTTCAGCCAGTGTTTTTCCAGTCTATAAAGAGGAAAGTCTGCTCATGCTTCAAAAAGGGAAGCCTGGTCTAGCAAGACCTGACTTTGTCCTTGATTGGATGAAACTGGGGTTTGAAAAGCCAAAAGGAGCCAGAGGCTCCCCCCCGCAAAAAGAAAAACCTAAGTGAACCTTGAGGACCAGATCCTCAAGTGACCTTGAAAAAATAAAAACCTTGGTTAATCTGGGCTAACTGTGTGGCCTTAAACATCCAAAAGGAAAACATAACCAGAAATAAATAAATAATAAGGCCTGAGAAATTGTACTTCAGGTATAAAACTTGAGATCTTAGTAAAAAGACAAAAAGAAAAAAAAAAAAAAGCACAATTGTTTTGCCTGTCTTACTAGCAAGTGCAGCTATCCTGAGGCTACCACTGCTTTTGCCATCCTTCAAAGACATGAGAAGACACAGCTTTTCAACCGTCCAATATGGACTGAAGACCCATGTCTCTCCAAGAATCCTCCAAACCTTCAGTGCCAGATGGGGACTGCTGAGACATCCAACTTGTGGACTGAACTACTACTGGGGTTTCTGCCTCTTCAGAATATAGACTGCCATTTTTAGACTACCCAAGCTGTATCATGGAGACCAGTACAGGAAGATCAAGACAGGGCGTGTTGCTTACTGGACCTCATTTGGTGACCATGGGAAGGGAAAACCCCAGTGTGGAACACAAGGGGCAGAACTGATGGTGGTTTGGGCTTGCTAAGGAGGAGCCTTCAAACATGACATCTTTCAGCCTAATAAAGAAAAAAAATTCCTAAGTTGAAGATGCTAAAACCTATGATATATGTGGCATGCATATGTTCATATTTTGGAATGATGCATATTGGAAGGAATAACAACAACATCAGAAAGACTGCATCAAAGAACTGACTGAAATGATGAACTTCTGCTCAAAACAGTAAACTTCTGCATCAAGAATTTTGAGAGAGACTGAGAAAAAGATGAAAAATATTTTTGGCAGAATGCATGAGCTCTGGTGGGGTCGGGGGGCAGAGAGGGGAGCCCGGGTCTAGATTTGATTTGTAATGTTGTATGAAATGCACAGAGCTTCAATAAAAAATTGGCTTTGGAAAAAAAATAACTTCTTTACTCTGTTGGTGTTTGGAAGCAAAAGAGAGGCATTTGATGTTTCTATCACCAAGCTCCTCTTAATAATCAAAATTATTTAAGCCCCAAATTCAGTGAAGTCTAACTGAGCAAACACACAAAAGAATGAGAAACATAAGCCACTCCCCAGTTGCCATTCCATCTTGGTGCCCCAATCATGATTATGTGTGACAGGAACATGCATGAGAGACATCTCTCCTATCACCACTCAGGATAAAGAAATTAAATTGTATCTTGCCCCCAGGTTGATTCTGCTTAAACTTAAAGCTTCCATGAATTCTCTTATACAAGTTCTCTTTTGTGTTGTCTACATTATGTTTAATATATATATATATATATCTTCTTAGTTAAAAATTACTTGACCGTGTAGGGAGAGGATTTTATAAATATAAACCCAAATCATGTTTAGACTAATACTTAATACAACCAAAGCAGTTTTCTTTTCATAGCCTCTAATTCCACTGGTTTTAATCTTTTTCCTACATATAAACAAATTCCAAACCAAAGAGTATCATTTCATAAGTAATTTAGTGAATATTTTTAGGATGTAAAAAATGTGAAACATAAATAGTAACTTAAACTTATTATCATGAATTCAAATCCTACCAATGAAAAGAAGATCAAGAGGAACAACTGGAAAGTACTGGGATCAATGAAAAGTATTGTATGGATGAAAGCCAGTTAGAAAGGGAAAAGGAAACTTCAAGCAGTTATCATCATATCACACTCTCTGGCTGGACATGATATTCAGCCTTTATATAATTAAATATCTACAATACACAATTATTAAAAGAGCTCTAACCTGGGGTTGGAGAGATAGCTTAGTGGTTATGAGGGCCGACTGCTCTTGCAGAGGACCCCAGTTCGATCCCCAGTACCCACATGGTGGCTGAGAGCCGTCTTTAACTCCAGTTCCAGGGGAATCCGACACTCTCTTCTGACCACCGCGGCATTGCACATCATGGGTGCACAGACCTACATGCAGACAGTACATTCATACACATAAATAAAATTTTAAAAAATTTAAAAAAGAGCTATAACCTTTGAATAGGGGAGTATGTTTCCTAAGAAGCTCTGGGTCTATTGTAAGAAAAGCCGCACTGCGTTCATCCTTAATTGTAAAGGGCAATGACATTTTAGAGGATGAACCAGTTCTAAGCAGTGACTAAGTTTAGAGTTGGTTACCGACACCTGTAGCTTATGATTATGTTTTCTGCTTTTTCATTTTAGCTTAAGGGAAAGATTTTTTAGCATTTCAAAAAGATACTTATTCTTGTATATCTTTGGACAAAATTAAGATAACTGTGTAATGCAACTTAATATTCCTAATCTGGACTTCAATTAAACCATCTTACACTGCATGGCCTAAATAACGAGAATTTATGTTCTCACAGTCCTGAGGGCTTTCCACGTCCAAGAGGGTAAGGGTGCTTTTCATGGCTCTTAGATGCAAATCTTTTCACTGTTTTCTCACATGGAAAGGAAGTTGTCATTTTTATAAAGCTATAGACTTAAGTTGAGTGTGGTGGCAAATAGCTATGATCTCAGTATTTAGAAGTCTGAGTCAGGGGATTGAAGTTTAAGATAGTCTTCCTGTGCTACATAATGAGATCTTGTCTCAGGAAGAAAAGCCATAGGTTTTGCAATAGAACTCTATACTACAACATCATTTAACTTTACTTCTTGAAGACCTAGTCTTCAAATGAGATCATATTAGGATGTAAAGCTTTAACATAAGAATTTTGACCAAATTACTAGGAATGTAGCTCAGTAGGTAAAGCATCTTCTGTGTAAATGTGTGGACCAGAGTTTAGATCCCCAGAACCCACATAAAAGTCAGATGTTGTAGCATACGTCTATAATCCTAGTACTCCTGTGGTGAACAGAATAATCCCCAGAAAAATGCCCATTGCACCCATGAACAGTAAAGAGATCCTGTCTCAAACAAGGTGGAAGGCAAGAACCAACACCCAAAGTTGTCCTCTAATCTTGACATGCATGGCATGGCATGTAAGCACCCGTACTCATACACATATATGCACATATAAACATGTATCATATACAGATGCTAAGATTTTAAAAATTTGGATTTATATTCCATTTACCAATTAAATAACTTAAAATGAACTTGTGGTGGTTTGAATAAGAATCTCCCACAAAGGCTCCAAGTATTATCCCCAATTGGTGGTGATGTTTTGGGAAATTTTAGGAAGAGTGGACTTGCTGGAAGATGCAGGTCACTGGGGGTGAGCTTTGAGAGTTCTTAAGACTTGCCAGATTTCCAGTTGTTCTCCGTTTCCTGTGCCTGCCTGCCTGACAGAGTGAGATCTGCCAGATTGTGCTTAGCTCTCCGATCCTGCTCCACCCCCCTCACCATGTGTCCCCTCCAGGATGGACTCCAATCCCTCTGGAAGCTGGAACCAAATAAACCCTTCCTTCTATAGGTTCCCCTGGTCACAGTGTTTTATCACAGCAACATAAAAGTAGCTAAGACCTTTATATGTAATTTTAGTATGATTTACTAATGATACTTCCTTGATTCAAGCTTTAAAAGTAGGAAAGACTCAAGTTGTGTAGTTGGACTGTTGACCCCAATGTTGGGAAGCAAGTCTTAGTAATTTCCCAGCTTGGAAGGATACATTCACAAATGTTTGAAATAGTGATAATTAATTTTCAGGTCATTGCTAGGCTATTTATGAGGTCTCCACATCTGAAAGCTAAATATCAAAATATTTTTCTTTCTCCACTGTATTTTAAATCTAAAGTTAAAAATCCTTCAGTCTTATCAAAAACTCTATTGAGTTTACCATGATTTTTTCCCCACCATGAAGTCCACTGGGTTCCTGCAATGTCAGCAGTCATTACAGTCCCACCGTCAAGTAATGTCAAAAGCAGGCTAGGAAATCTTTTTGTCAAGTTCACTAAGGAAATGACCAACCAATGAAAATTCACATTCTGTTTCACCAATGTTCTTACTTATGTTTGTAATCTTTTTGAATCTTAACATCTTGGACTAAGCAATATCAGGTTTTACATATTAGAAAGTATCAATAAAGACTTTTAGTACTAACAAGCTATTTTCTTTTAAATTAAATTAGCAGTATTGCCTTTGGTTTAGTATTGTATTAGTTACTTTTCTGTTCTTATGATAAAACACTATGACCAAGGGAACTTATAAAAGGAAGGGTTTATTTGAGCTAATGATTCCAGGGGAATTAGAGTCCATTGTGTGGGGGGGTGGGGGGGTGGGAAGGCATGGTGGCAGGAGGTTGCCAAAGCAGAAGCAGAAGCAAAAAGCAGAGGTTCACATCTTCAAGAAGACACAGGAATGGAGAGTAACTGGGGATCCAGCAAGGCCTAAGAACTCTCTAAGCTCACCCCCAGTTGCCTGCTTCCTCCAACACGTCCACAACTTTTAAGACCTCCCAAAAACAGGGCCCAACTTGGAACAAAAGGTCCCTGTATTTAGAGCCCATGGGAGATATTCTTGTTTGAACCACCAGGAGTATCTGTTCATTTGAAGAAAGAGCTACACTGAGTAATGCACCTGGTCTTTCTATCTTTATAATAAAATTAAATCACAGTCCCAGAAAAACAAACGATGAATGGTATCCCTCATCTGTGGATGCTAGTGTCAATTACCTAGTTGTAAGTATTTTTTGTGTATGGGCCCCTGAGCTTTTGTCCAAAGCAGTTGGGAGTGATGCATATTGGAAACAACAACAACAACAACAACAACAGAAAGGGCTGCATCGAAGAACTGACTGAAACGATGAACTTCTGCTCAAAACAGTCAACTTCCTCATGGAGAATATTGAAAAAGACTGAGAAAGAGATGAAAGGCATGTTTGGCAGAATGCATGAGCTCTGGTGGGGTGGGGGAATGGGGGGGGACAGGGATCTAGAGTTGTTAAAAAAATAAAATAAAATAAAATAAAATAAAATAAAATTAAAAAAAAGAAAAATAAAATTAAATCTTCTCATGAAAAGTTATCTCTGTGGGAAATTTAAAAATATAGATGAAAAAAAAAATTTTTGGTCTTTTCAAGACAGGGTCTTCCTGTAGCCCCAGCTGTCCTGGAACTCACTCTGTAGACCAGGCTGGAATTGAACTCACAAAGATCCACCTGCCTCTGCCTCCTGAGCGCAAGGATTAAAGGTGTGTGCCACCACGCCCGGCAAAAATGTTAAGAACACATTGTAAGGTACAAACAGGAAAACTTACAAATTTTATCAGCCTTAGGGGTGGCAGCAACAGTGGCAGTGTGCTGGTGGTGGCATAAAAGAAGAAGAAGAATTTCAAGATAATGGTATTGACCAGATCTTCAACAAGACTGTAGAAGAAAATTTCACCAAATTAAGGAAAGACCTATCCATACAAATACAAGAAGCAGATAGAACACCAAATAGACAGGACCAGAAAAGAAACTCTTCATGTCATAAAATAGAAAAAAAAAAACACTATATTTTCAAAACAAGAGAGAACACTGAAAGCTGCAAAAGAAAAAGAAATCACATATAAAGGAACACCCATCAGAATTACAGCTGATTTTTTAATGCAAATGTTGAAAGCTAGAAGAGCTTGGACTAAAGTATTCCCAGTTCTAAATCATTATACATGCCAACTCTGAACTGAACAGTATGATACACCAAATGGACCTTACAGATATCTAATGAATATTCCACCCAAGCACCAATGAATATACTTTCTATTCATCACCCTATGGTGATGACATACAAAATTGATGACATACAGGGGCACAGAACAAACCTCATACAAAAAAATTGAAATAATGTCATATATTCTATCAGACTGCAAAGCAATAAACCTTAATATCAACACCAGAAGAAGGCCTACTAACTGCATGAACTCATATAGATTAAACAACACACTCCTGAATAATGAATCTGTCAAAGGAGAAATTAAGAAACAAAAGGATTCATGAAATTAAATGAAAAGGACACTACAACACACACACACACACACACAAATCTCTGGGACACTGTAAAAGCAGTCATAAGAGGGAAATTTTTAGCTCTAAGTGCCTACATTAAAAAAAAAAAGAGTACAAATAAATGACTTAACATAGTAACTCAAGACACTTGAAAGACAACAACAAATGAAACCCAAACCCAGCAGACAAGAAGAAAATAACAAAAATTAGAACAGAGATTAATGAAATAGAAACAAAGAAAACAACACAAAGAATCAATGTGTCTAGGAGCTGTTTTTTGGAAAGGATAAATGAGATAGACCTTTAGCCCAGTTAACCAAAAGAAAGAGCAACTACAAATCAACGAAATTAGAGATGAAAGGAGAAACATCACAACAGACAACAAAAAGATTCAGAGGATTATATGTGAATAGTTAAAAAGCTAAACTCTATTAAATTTGAAAACCTAAAAGAAATAGATGAATATCTGAAATCATAGTAATCATCAAAGCTCAAACAAGAAGATAAACAGCTTAAACAGACCCATAACATATAAGGAAACTGAAAGAGTAAGACAACGCCTCCCAATTAAAACAGCCTAGGCCCAGATGGATTTATGAAAGAATTCTAACAGACCTTTAAAGAGGACCTACAACCAATATTTCTTAAGTTATTCAAAAGTATAGAAACAGAGGGAAATGACTTCTGTGAAGTCATCATCACTCTAATACCAAAACCAGGCAAAGATACAACTTAAAAAGAAAACTATAGCTGGGTCCTTGGGGGCCTGGAAAACTGCAGAGAAACCTGAGAATCCCTCCACCTGCAGAGCAGGGTGCTGCTAATCAGAGGCACACAGAACTAGACCGGCACAGGACTCAGCCCAGCCACAAGAACCACATGGAGCAGCTGTTGCAGAGGGGATTGGTGAAATGGATTTTCAGTGAGGTCAAAGGAAGGATCTCAAAAGACAGAGAAGACTGTTCATAGAAGATTGCCTGGAAAGGAAAGTCACTGTAGAAGAGAGATGACTTTGCTTCAGGATCCTTTGACTTTTAAGGATGTATCCATTGACTTCTCCCAGGAGGAGTGGAAATGCCTAGACTCTGCTCAGAGAGCTTTGTACAGGGAGATGATGTTGGAGAATTACAATAATCTGGTGTCTTTAAGTCTTGCTAGGTGTAAGCCTGTTCTGGTCTCCTGTCTGGAGAAAAGCAAAGAGCCCTGGAATGTGAAGAGAATGGAGACTGTAGTCAACCACTTTATAGGTGAGGACTGTGCCGCAGGAACAACTTGATCAATCTCAGATCCTCTATATTCAGAAGCTTTTTCTTCATTTTCTTGAGAATCTGTAAAATCTAAAGCTCTTTTAGTTTCCTTTTTCTGAAAAAACTTCAAAGAAAGTCTGTTTTTCTTGGATGGACTACCTCTTGAAAGCCCATTACTTTCACTAGGTATGACACCAGGCATTTCTTTTCAAATTGCAAGGAGTTGACAGGATTTAACTCATAGAAGGCAGCTGTAATCACCAGTTATATCCAGTCATGGCCATGACTGAGTCTGCTGTGTGGAGGCCGAGGAGACCAGCCAGGCAGGGTGCGGAAGCGACAGGTGAGCCCCTGCCGACGCCAACCCAGCTAAGGGAACGCAGGTCAGTCCCGCAGGGGAGTGACCATTCCTTCCAGAGTGGGAGCCCGGCCTCCACTCCATCCTGGCCACTGTGGCCCCACTATATCCCCAGCACTACTGGCCTGGTGGCTGCGCTCCCGCGAGGGAGCCACAGGGTCCCCGCTCCACAGCCGAGGGGAACTTGGCACCTCATATGCTTATTTCTTAATAATCTTTGTGGCTTCATTACTCATCACGGACAGGATATAGTTTACATAGGCATGGTTAGCAGGATGGATTTTGTTCAATCACAGCCCTCTCTGTGTAATTCTTCTCAGTCATGAGATTTGATTTCTTTTTTTCAGTGGATATTTTTAATTGTTTTTTTTTTTTCTGAATTTCATACAATTCATCTTAATCATATTTGGAACTCCCCTGTCTGCACCAAACTTATATGTTAAGGATTTTCAAGTTGTTCGTCTATCTGTTGGAGCCTATTCATCCTTCCTAGCATCACTTCCTTGAAGAAGGTCAGCTATCCTTCACCAGCTGTGATCAGCTGTTGATAGTCCTCCACCAAATCTTTGGGCCTGTGTATGATCAGTCAATGTTCTTAACTTCTGAGCCATCTCTCCAGCCTTTGTTCCCTTCCTTGTCATTTTTAATATTGGCCTTACATTCTTTTCTATATTGCATATGTTGTCTTCTATAAACTTTGTTCATGAGTTTCCTTATGTAAATTCTGAAATGATGGCTTGTTTGCCTTGAGGCTGTGCATTTCTTCAAATGTTATTCTTCCTCCATCACTTTTAGGAGAGAACAGTTCTAGGAATAAAATTTAGCTTTCACTTTCATTTTCAGTTCTTTAAATGCTTATTATTATTATTACTATTATTATTATTATTTCATGGTTTCCTGGCTGTGTTCTTGGCTAAAAGAAATCTAATATTATTTCAATGTTTCTGCATTTTAACCACTTGGTATTTTGAAGTTTCATTCATGCTTATTATATTTTTGTCATATATCTCAATCTGTGTGATTATTCAGAATGTTTGATTGTAGTGGCATTGTTCTCTGTGTTGAAACACACTCTTTTTTGTGTGTTTTGCATGGAGAACTCAACACTTAGATGACATCGGAAAATTTATAATGGAGAGAAATCCCACAAATGTGAAGATTGTGATAAATTATTTATAATATGTCATATATAAAAAGTCTTCAGGAAAAAAAAGTCATCATGTGATCCAAACTAGAGATAAACCCTTCAAATGTGAAGAATGTGACAAGACCTTTACTCTAAGCTCTGATCTTAGACTACATGAGAGAATTCATACAGGGGAGAAACCTACAATTGTGAAGAATGTGACAAGTCCTTTATTCAAAGGGCACAACTTAGAGTACATGAGAGAATTCATACAGGGGAGAAACCCTACAAATGTGAAGAATGTGACAAGTCCTTTATTCAAAGGGCACATCTTAGACGACATGAGAGAATCCATACAAGGGAGGAACCCTACAAATAGGAAGAATTTGACTAGCCATTTATTCGAAGGACTGATCTTAGAACACATGAGAGAATGCATAAATGAGGTAACCCCTACAAATGTGAATGTGACAAGTGCTTTATTTGAAATGCACATCTTAGAGTACATGAGAGAATTCATACAGGAGAGAAAGATACAAATGTGAAGAATGTGATAAGTCCTTTATTCAATGGGCACAACTTAGAGTACATGAGAGAATTCATACAGGGGAGAAACCCTACAAATGTGAAGAATGTGACAAGTCCTTTATTCAAAGGGCACAACTTAGAGTACACGAGAGAATTCATGCAAGGGAGAAACCCTACAAATGTGAAGAATGTGACAAGTCATTTATTCAAAGGGCACAGCTTAGAGTACATGAGAGAATTCATACAGGGGAGAAACCCTACAAATGTGAAGAATGTGACAAGTCCTTTATTTGAAGGGCACATCTTAGACTACATGAGAGAGTCCATACAAGGGAGAAACCCTACAAATGTGAAGAATTTGACTAGTCATTTATTCAAAGGACTGATCTTAGAATACATGAGAGCATTCATATAGGAGAGAAACATACAAATGTGAAGAATGTGACAAGTCCTTTATTCGAAGGCCTGATCTTAGTGTATATGAGAAAATTCATGCGGGTGAGAAACCCTACAAATGTGAAGAATGTGACAAGTCCTTTATTTGAAGGCCTGATCTTAGACTACATGAGAGAATTCTTACAGGGGAGAAAACCTACACATGTGAAAAGTGTGAAAAGTCCTTTACTGATAAGTCACCTTTTAGAAGACATCACAGAATTCATAATGAAATTAGATAGCAGATATCTAAGTGCCACAGCCATTCATTTATCCATACATGTGTCAGATTCAAGAATATAGCAAGAAAGCATAGTGGAGAATTAGTTTACCATTGTACAAGTTTGGCAGATCTTGGGCTCATTCTGTAGAGAACAATATAGTATCTATATGAGCGGGAAAGTTTTACATGCAATAATCTTGCTTAAATATTTAATAAACATTTAAATTTCAGGAAAACTACAATGTCTACTGAAGAAAATTTTAGAAACGTCAGATGGTAAAGCCTAATAAATTTTCATTCCTAATTCAACATGAGACAGTTCTTAGATATGAGTAACTAGAAACTTAAAGACTTGAAGTTTTACTTGTTCATTCATTCTTGTCAAATATCACAGAATCTAAAATTTAAATAAATCTAATTATAAAAATGATTTTAGGTATAATTCCATTTAGCTCATGTCTTAAGACACATGAAAAATTTCACACAGGAGTCTCACAGGATTATGTTAAAATTTTATTCACTGTCAAAACTTCACAGGTGTATTAGCAACACAAATATCTAAAATATGTCAGAATTTCACAATGAGTTATAACATGTGAATGTTTGAAAATTTCTGGCATATATAAAACGTGGAAAATCCTAAAGGGCATGAATGAGAAGTGTCTTTATTTAAGTATTAAATGGTAAATAAAATATTTCTAGACCTCAAAAAAAAAAAAAAGAAAACTATACACCCACATCCTTAATAAATATAGATACAAAAATTATTTTTTTTTTTTGGTCTTTTCGAGACAGGGTCTCCCTGTAGTCCCAGCTGTCCTGGAATTCTCTCTGTAGACCAGGCTGGCCTTGAACTCACAAAGATCTGCCTACCTCTGCCTCCCAAGTGCTAGGATTAAAGGTATGCACCACCATGCGCAGCTGATACAAAAATTCTTAACAAAATATTTGCAAGCCACATACAGGCATACATCAAAAAGATCATCTACCATGATCAAATCAGATTTATTCCAGATACAGGGACAGTTCAACATACATAAATCAATGAAAATCATAAATCACATAAATGGACTCAGAGACAAAAACCACATGGTCATCTCAATTGATGCAGAAAATGCCTTTGATAAAATTCAACATGCTTTTATGTGTAAAGTATGTGTAAAGTCATAGAGGGAATTGGATTATAGGGAATATCCCTCAACATAATCAAACTATATAGCCAAAATCATTCTAAATGTAGAAAAGTTAGAAGCATTCCCCTTAAAGTCAGGAATCTGGCAAGGCTGCCCACTATCTCCACTCATTTTCAATATAGTGCTTGAAACTCTTGCTAGAGCAATAAGACAAGAGAAGGAAATCAAAGAAGAACTAATTGGAAAAGAGGAGGTCAAGATATCCCTTCTGGCAGATGACATGATACTATACATAAGGGATGGCAAAAATTCCACCAGAAAACTAGAAATAGATAAGTTTGAGTAAAGTGGCAGGTTACAAAATTAAACTAGAAAATTCAGTAGCCTTTCTATATGAAAATTACAAGCAATTGGAGAATGAGTACCTGGAAATCCTCCCATTCACAATAACCTCAAAAAAAAAAAACCTTAAAATATCTCTGGACAAACCTGACCAAAGTTATTAAAGCTTTCTACAATGAAAATTGTAAATAGTTGAAGAAGGAGATCTAGGAAGACACCAGAAGATGGAAGGACCTCCCATGCTCATGGATTGGAAGAATTAATATAGTAAAACTTACCATCCTACTCAAAATAATATATAGATTCAACACAATCCCAATCAAAATCCCCATGACTTTCTTCACAGAATTAAAAAAAAAACTCTAGGACTCCTAGGCATGTACCCCCAAGACTCACCCCACCGCAGAGATACATGCACAGCCATGTTTATTTCAGCTCTCTTCACAATAGCAAGGAGCTGGAACCAACCCAAATGCCCCTCAACTAATGAGTGGATAGAGAAAATGTGGTACATGTACACAATGGAGTTCTGTGCAGCGGTAAAGAAAGATGACATCATGAATTTTGCAGGCAAACGGATGGAACTAGAAGACATTACGTTAAGTGAAGTAACACAGTCCCAGACAAACAAATGATGAATGGTATTCCTCATATGTGGATGCCAGCACCAAGTCTCTAGTTGTAAGGGAAACTGAGCAACATTAATGTCATATTTCTTTTTATTTGAAAGCAACTGAGCTGTTATAATGTGAATCCTTTAACAGGTTCTAGAATTGACCTACCACTTATTTTCAGACTTTGTAATTTTGGTATATGGGTGGAGGGTACATATGCATATTTTAGAGTAATATACAATTAAAGAGGAAGATGTGAATTCCTAAACATGATTTAGAAGTAACACACATTTTATTTTCAGACATCATAATTTTGATATATGTGTGACATACATATAGGCATATTTTGGAACAATACAAATTGGAGGGAACAGCAATAAAAAAAAAGGACTGGGTCAAACTGGGTCAACTGACTGAAACAATAAACTTCTGCCCAAACAATAAACACATAAAATTCAATAAAAATGAATCTGACCAAATAGGAGTTTTAGTTTTCAGCAACATTATAGTAATAATTAATTTGAAATAGTACTACAAAATGCCTATTTAAAGCCAAAGCAAATAAAAATATTTTAATCAAATACATTTTAACCATTTGAGTAGTAGTTTATATTTATTTATTTATTTATTTATTTGTTTGTTTGTTTGTTTGTTTGTTTTGGGTCTTTTCGAAACAAGTTCTCCCTGTAGCCCCAGCTGTCCTGGAACTCACTATGTAGACCAGGCTGGCCTTGAACTCAACAGTGCCTGCCTCTGCCTCCTGAGCGCTGGGATTAAAGTGAGTGCTGGGATTAAAGGCATGTGCCACCATGCCCAGCTTTATATTTATTTTCATTTGTGCTTTGAAAACAGTGTTTGAAAAAAGTTAAAGCATTGTATTCTAGTTTTACTTTTCCTGCAGCCGCTCATTTTCCAAAGAGCATGAGTGTCGCCACTGTTGAACAGTAGAGATGAGGGAGAGCATGGTTCAGATGATCAGCTCTGTCTCCCTGATATGGATATTTTAGTCCTCTGGCACAGGTAGCCAACAGGAATGGGGAGAAAGGAAATATGCAAACAATGAAAAAACCACCATCACTTTAGTAAACCAACGTCCATTGCCATCCTGCTGTTTCACCATTCATGGGTTGAGTACATCTTTGCTGAGATCACCATAAATGATCCTTTTGTCTTTTCTTTTGTTTATAGAATATACAAAATTGTCTCCTGTAATAATGGGTGTGTTGTTATTTCTTCAAAGCTACTTTGCAATAATGTATTTCATATCTCAAAATAACTAAAAGAGCTCAGTGGCCCCAACATGTAGAAATAAATGTTTAGGCAGATGATAATGCTAATTGCCCCAACTTAGTGATTATGTTATAAGCATGCAGCAAGTTACCACACTGTATAGCACCTAAAATGTTCAATTAAATGGAAATTAAGTTTTTGTAAGATAAAAATATGAATAAAGAACTAGAAAACAAGAACAATACTTTCAATGAATTTGCCATTTATACAAAATCTAAACAAAGAATCCCTACCTTATTTTAGTTGACATGGAATCTCCAAAAAGATGTACTTTGCACCAACACACCAAGATGTATTTATAGGATATCAATAGTAATGGAAAGTGGAATTTGGTTAAAATCATTTAACATATTCTCAAGAGCAAACCTTCTTAAAAAGTGACCCATGGTAAGAACTTTAACAAACAAAAGAGAATTAACAGGAATTTTTTTTTGAGACAGGATCTCACTATGCAGTTCTGACTGGCCCAGAACTTGCTATGTATGCCAGGCTGACAGTGAACTCACAGAGATCTATTTGTCTCTGCCTGCTGAGTACTGGCATTAAAGGCATGTGCCACCACACTAGACCAGGTTGTTTATAATATGAACATATTTTATTTTCTAATTATGATATCCTTTATGGGAACAAAAATAGTTTATATTAAATGTTACCTAGGCAGCTAGACATATATTATTTATTTATTTTTGGAAAATAAACCTATGTAAAATTTTCATCACATTTTAAATAACTTTTTACCATACATCTTGGTATATGGAGTCTATCAGAGGGAAGGAAAAGCTACTCAACTTTAAAGTATTTAATAAATCCTAAAACTTATGAAGCCTTAATCCACTTGGATATTAAGAATAAATACCAACAGCTGGAGAGATGGTTCAGCAGTTATATCACTGGATGCTCTTGCAGAGGACCCAAGTTTGATTTCCAGCACCCACATAACAGCTAACAATCATCTATAGCTCCAGTTCCAAGGAGTCCAGCACCCTCTTCTGACCTCCACAATCATTGCACAACACAGTGTACCTTCCTATCAGCAGGCGATACACTCAAACACATATAAAATAAAAAAATAAATGATGAACAATTTTTAAAAGAATAAATACCAGTTGAAATCTTCAATCATAATTTATATAACACTTTTAGCTTCTAAACAACATGTTACTATACTGTACAGACTATATACAGAGTTTTAGGGTTTATTGAAACCTAGATTAATAAAAGCAAGTCATGCTTTGGTATACTTCAATACTGGAAAATAATTTAATGTTATTAAAAGCTAAAAGTCAACCTTGGTTCAAATATTTGGGCATTTAAGATGGAAAGACTTCACCGATTTTAGTCAATGTAAACTTTCTGACAAATTGACTAATTTCTAAGGTCTCCGTACTACTCAAGGTAATAGAATAATGTAATGAATGACATTTTATAACATATTAATGGAATGGCTTAGAGTATATAAAATTATATGCTCCAGTAAAGCCATCTTATGGAATTAAGTAACACATTCTGTATTCTGGTATTCTGGTTACTTAACAGTCTGTTCAGTATAGTTGTAAGAATCTTGGTTTACTCTCATTCTTAATTCAGTGTGCATGCACAGTACATTAATAAGACTAATGGATTACAGTTACCAGACAATGTTTATTAAACTTTGCTTATAGAGTGATTTATCAAGCGATTCTCTAGCTGAAGTAGATTTTAAAGTAGCATACTTGAGAAAGTAGGAAAATGGGAAAGGGGGGGCATTAGTTCATCCCTTCCCAAGAATGCAGGGTGTGCTGGAAAATCAGAACTAAGGTATCCGTTAAAATCTCCAATAGAAACCTGAGAGAAGCAATGAATACATTTACATTAGAAAAAGTGAAAAAGAAATGCAGGAATCAGAGACGAATCTGAATTAAAAGTATGCTTGTGAGTAATACTGGATCTGGAATGATCAGAATTTTCTGTTACTAACTCCCCTGAATTCCTTCACCTCCTACAATACCAATTACCGACTTCCAAGAATGACAGAGATGTTTTCTTATTGACATGCTCAATTCTAATTGGAGATCTATGCCAACCAATCTTGTCCTTCCTTTTCATGTAGTCTGTCAATATGAGAAAAATTCAATATAGCAAAGCTGAGCGTATTCCCAGCACTTTACAACTTTAAGCTATCAAAAATATAACTTAAAGCTATTGTAACTGGATCTTAAGTTCTTTATGGAGAACCATGCCTCTTGTGGCATGAGTTTATGTAACTTCTGTTCATCAATTCAATAGTAAATATTGACAATTTACTAAGAGCCTATGTGGTCAGATATATATATATCTGAGAGAGAGAGAGAGAGAGAGAGAGAGAGAGAGAGAGAGAGAGGTTTTTTTTACAGTTCTTAGTTGCCATGTGGGTGCTGGGAATCAAACCTGGGTCCTCTGCAAGAGCAGTCAGTGCTCTTAACTACTGAGCCAGCTCTCCAGCCCAGTGGTCAGATATTTAAAAATTGTTTTTGTTAACAAATTTTATGACTTAAACTAAGTGTTCTTTCAGTGTTTACAATAAATTTAAACATTAAGGATTTTGGCTTTGAATTTTGGAGTTTTGTTTTGTTTTATTTTGTAGGTCTTAGGAAAGCCTATGTTGAAAAACTATCCAACATAAAAATAAACTTCAGTTCATTTGTGGAATAGAAAGTCAGCCTCGGGGCTGGAGAGATAGCTCAGCAGTTAAGAGCACTGACTGCTCTTGCAGAGGACTGGGGTTTGATTCCCAGCACCCACATGGCGGTTAAGAACCGTCTTTAACTCCAGTTCCAGGAGAATCTGATGCCCTCTCCTGATCTCCGCAGCATTCCACGACACAGGAGCGCCAACCTACATGCAGACAGTACACTCATACACATAAAAAATAATAAATTTTAAAAAAAGAAGCCGGGCATTGTGGCACATGCCTTTAATCCTAGCTCTCCAGAGGCAGAGGCAGGCAGATCTTTGTGAGTTCAAGACCAGCCTGGTCTACAGATTGAGTTCCAGGACAGCTGGGGCTATAGGGCGACCCTGTCTCAAAAAAAACAAAACAAAAAAAAAGAAAGTCAGTCTCATGAGATAGATGAAATTAAAGGAAAATAATTAAGAATGCATTCTAGGATGGAATTTAAGGGAGGAGAGTGCTGAGAAGTGAATGTTCAATAAAATAAATGCAAGAATGGGACCAAAGAAAGTAGTGATGGATGCTACAGGATCTAAAATTATATTACGAATACAACTCATGAGGAAGTTCTAAAGAGAAGGTGAGTCACAAAGAGGATAATTTCCCTAGGACTATGCTGGGTTTGACAGAGTACAAGAAATCCTGTCTGGGGAAGTGTGTTGGGGGTACAAAAAGGGGAAGGCTGTAAAGATGATTAAGATGTTTTGTTTAAAGTAAACAAATTTTCAATAAAATATGCATAAAAAGAAAGAATATCATTATATCATCTGCAGGATTAAGTCACAGTTATACTTTTCAGAAGTAGTGGCTCACTGGTATTGCTTGATCATTGCACAGGCTCCTCTGAGCAGAGCACGCTCTTTTTTATGTTTAATAATTATTTTTAAAAATTTAAAGGTATGACTTTTTGGGATGAAGAACATTTGAATAAAAATATACTTATCCTGGGGCAAAGAGATGGCTCAGACAGTAAAATGCCTGCTACACAGACATGAGGACCTGAGCTTAGATACCCAGTACCCAGGAAGAAGCTAGACCAGCTGCACTCAGTACTGACACTCATCCTCCTGACAAGCAGGCAGGAGGATCCCTGGGTCCTGCTGGCTAGTCAGCCTTGCTGACTCAGCAAGTGCCAGGTTGAGTATTTCAAAAAACAAGGTGGAAAACTCATTAAGACCCCCAACATACACCCCTGGCCTCCACGTGAAAAATTCACGTACGCACATATACACACTTATATGAACACATGTATATACATGTGATGTGTAAACAATTATGCTAAGCAGGCAATTTTTAAAGTTCCCCTTTAATTTTTCTTATGATAGCTCAATGAATTGAGTAAAAGTGAATTAACAACTTGTATTAAAAAATGTGGGGACTGAGGAGATTCCTCAGTCAATAAATGTTTACTGCACAAGCTTCAGGACCCAAGTTTGGATCCCCAGCAGCAACATAAAAGCCAGGAGTGATGGAGCCCTGCCTGTAAGACCAGTGCTGACTAAAAGAGACAGAGGATTCCCAGTACCTGCTCACCAGCCAGCCAAGCTGAATGGGTGGGTTATAGGCTCAGTGAGAGTTCCTGTTAACAAGGAATAAGGTAGAGACTGACTGAGGAAAACAGCAGAATTCAAAGCCTGGCCTTCACAGGTACACACACACACACACACACACACACACACAAATAGACACATACAGAGATAGACATACACACACACACAAATACACACATACAGAGACATGCACACACACAAATACACACACATGCACATACAAATATACACACACAGACATGCACACACACAGACATACACACACACAAATAGACACACACACAGATAGACATCCACACACAAAAACACACATACAGAGACATGCACATTGTCCTAGTTTGTCTTCCATTGCTGTGACAAAACACTCTGACCGACACCAACTTGGGGAGAAAAGGGTTTATTCAGCTCACATCTCCTGGGTCACAGTTCATCACTCAGGGAGCCCAAGGCAGAAACTCAGGGCAGGAACCTGGACGCAGGAGCTGAAGCACAGGCCATGGAGGAATGCTGTTCTCTGGCTTGCTCCCCTGTCTTATGCCCAGCCTGCCTTTTTATACGGTACATAACAACCTGCCCAAGGTGGCACCACTCATTGTGGGCTGGGCCCTCCCACACTGCTCAACCATCAAGATAATACTCCATGGATGTGGCCACAGGCCAATCCAATGGAGCTAATTCCCCAGTTGAGGCTCCCTCAACCCAGGTGTGTCAAGTTGACACTAAAGCTATCCAGCACACACATACACACAAATACACATGTGCACATACAAATACACACACACAGACATACACACACACATGCACACTCACACATTCACACATAAGCACCTGGACACATGTATGAACATTTACACAGAAACACATACCAAAAAACAATATAATTCACCATCCTAAAATTATTATTTTTTAAATTAAAAATATTTATTAGTACTTTTTTAAGAAGTAACACGGTCATGTTGAAAAACTTTATATAGGTTACAGAATTTGGAAAGGGAGTGAATGGCAAACTCACATTATAGGAACAGTGACAAAATTCACATTATTGTTGAAACTTGGTCATACAGTTTGTCAGTAAACATTGAAAAGTTATGGCTGACAGATGGAATTTTAAGTTTATAATTTAAGATCTAATTACATATTTTTAGTTTGAAAATTTATCAGTTTAGTTATTACAGTACTCTCTATTTCTTTGTTTTTAACTTTCCAGACTGTGGTTTTTATCTCCAGAAGTTCAATACTGTTGAAGAGTGATAGAAAAATAATGTAAAACCTCTTGGTGTCTGGTGATGGGAGAGGTCCAACATTAAGGCCTGGATGCCCAGGAACATGTGTGAAGTGAGGGCCATGGCTGGGCCTCAGGGGAGATGGGAGGTCGTCCTTTCTAGTGAATCAGTCCCCAAGCTCAGAATAATAATAGAGGACTCCCCTGTACCCAGTATAAGAAAAAAGGCTCTCCCGTATACAACCTGGGACTTCAGGGGAGGGGCGTGGGGAAAGACTGAAACTGCTGCCAACATGCTCCTCCGCCATCAGCATACTGCAAAAGAAATGGGAATCAGAGGCTCACAGCAGGGGTCCAAAGCTTCAGGCTCCTGTGAAAGGATCACAGCTCAGGCTCACAGGAGGGGACCACAGCTCCAGCTCACAGGAGGGGACCACAGCTCCAGCTCACAGGAGGGGACCACAGCTCCAGCTCACAGGAGGGGACCACAGCTCCAGGTTCACAAAAGGGGACCACAGCTCCAGGTTCACAAAAGGGGACCACAGCTCCAGGTTCATGGATGGAGGGACCATAACTCCACCAAACATCTCCAGGTTGACTGGATGGGAGCCAGAACTCCAGGTTTCCTGGATGTGACTTTACAAACACACACATACACACAGACACACACACACACACACACACACACACACACCACAGACCATATGCACACTCACACAGACAGGTAAAAGCAGATGGACAAATATATGAACATGTACACACAAACCTACATCAAAAGAAAAAATAAAAATATCATCCACTGTCCTAAAATTATTCCTATTCTTATCTCATTTTCTCAGTGAAGTTATCTTTATTTATCATTTCATAAAATTTTGGAGTAATTTTACTCAACATGAAAAACTTAAAACACATACAAATACAAAGAAAGCCAAAGCCATCTGAATGATTTTTATATCTGAGACATAGCTGTTAATGATTTGATCTGTCTCTTTTTATGCAATTCTTTAGTTTTATAATTTATCATATAACAGCTTAGTCTTGCAGACTATGCAGCTCTTCTGTGGAAATTAAGTAACTATGAGGTAGAGTTCACTCTATGGCTGATAGTGTGATGCATCAATCTGCCGTTTTAAATACAGCTGGTAACCAGAATGAGATTGCCTCACAGCAGACCCTGTGACTAGAACTGCAGAGGCATGCAAGACTCAAAGACCCATTCCCTCCTGCATATTAAATATCTGTCATTACTTAGGGGTTCTTAGTAGTAGCTTCCTAAATGTTTTAAGTGATGGCTAGTAGCAGGAGCTAGAAAAATCAAGGAATCTCAGGGAAATAAGATGACACAGTAAAATCTCAGGGAAATAATAAGACACAGTAGACTTCATAGAACAGAGCTCACCCAGTTGCAATCCCTTGATTTGCACACATGTTGACTGGCTAAGCTCTGTTCTATGAAGTTTTTTTGGAACTTTCTGATTTATCCTTTTCTATTTGGAGACATTTGCATTACCACTTATCAGCTGAGCTTCTGTAACTGAAGGAACTTAAAGAACTCATTCCCATAACACATGTACCCAGATTTGTTGGAATAATCTGGTCTTCTCTTTCATACAGTGTTAAGTCCATGTATCTCTAATAATAGAAAGCAAAAAGTTCTCAGTAAAATTAAAGATGATGGATATAAAGATCTTGAAAACTTTCTCTTTTTAACATTTTTTCATCGAATTTTTGGATTTTCATACAATAAAGTTTGATAGTATTTAGATCCCTCCCCTATCTGTACCTCTCCCCACTATCTCCACCCAATTTAATGCACTTTCATATATATATATATATATATATATATATATATACACCCAGAGAATCTGATTTCTGTCCCTGAATGTGTGTCCCCTGGGCCTACCAAGAATCCCACCCCTGTAAGACACTGTCTTTCCTCCTCCCAGAGGTTGGTTTGGATTTCTTTTAATTGTTCATCTGGCTTATCAGGCTGATGTGGTTCCAGAATACTTAGCCAAAAACAAAGCCATGAAACTCAGTTTCTTGGGAGATGAAAAAAATGAAATACTCAGATAGGAAGGGCTGGAAAAGGGCCCTCAGGGATTTTGGTAAAAATCTGAACAGCTATCCAAACTAATCAAGTCTCATCCAAACTAAATATCCAAGCTTTTTTTCATGTGTCCCAGTTACTAATCAAAGCTCTACTAAGCACTCCACGTCTCAGACAGCTTTTTAAATAACATCAAAATGACTATCATGTAATTTAATGAGTAAAACCAAGTCTGGATTTTGTCTTAGAGTTATTCAGATGCACAAAAATTTGACAGAAGTAGCAGTGGTCAAGTAAAAAATTAAGATAGTTTTAACTACTTAAGTTTCCATGAAAACTGAATTATTAATAACTATCAGGAAAATTAATAGCTTTCAAACTTTGCAATTATCGTTTCACAGTTTTCCAAGAATGCAGTAATTTTTTTTAATTTACTAACAGCAAAATAGCTATCTTAATTGTTCAAGGTTGTTATGTCTTAGAACTCTAAGACTGAGATAAATTAACACTTGTATTTTGATACTGATGTATCTTCTTTCATGATGGCTGAATGGGAAAAAAATCAAACTTATTTTGATTTTTTAACCCTTTTAAAACCATGTTTTAATGTCTGTAGATAGGCACAAATAAAAAAGGAAGCAATAATTAAACAAGCAAAAAAATATTACATCAGTAAACCAGGCTGAGCAGTTAAGAGCACTGACTGCTCTTGCAGAGGACCCGGGTTCAATTCCCAGCACCCACATGGAGGCTAAGAACTGTTTTTAACTCCAGTTCCAGGGGAATCTGATGCCCTCTTCTGACCTCCACAACATTGCACAACACGGGTGCACCAACCTACATGCAGACAGTACACTCATACACATAAATAATAATAATAATAATAATAATAATAATAAATAAATAAATGAAAAGAAAATATTGGGGCTGGCTGGAGAGATGGCCTAGCAGTTAAGAGCACCAACCGCTCTTGCAGAGGACCCAGGTTCGATCCCCAGCACCACATGGTGTTCACCACATGTAACCATCTTTGACTCCAGTTCCAGGAGAACTCCAGTTGCAGGGGAATTCACCCTCTTCTGACCTCCGCGGCATTGCAGACACGGGTGCACAAACCTGCATGCAGACAGGACATTCATACACATACAAAAAAAAAGTAGGTAACCATACACACATTTCACAGAGAGGTGGGGAGACTGAGTCTCTCACTTTAATATAGTGTACATTTGGAGATTTCACCAGGGAAAAGAGAACCTATACTGCAGTACAGTAACATTGAATGTTTTTCCAGTTGACATTTCACTAATTTATTTTTATTTTAAAATGAGTTGATTTTAAAGTGGAAAAATGTCACTAGCAGCAATTTATGGTAATTATTTCATGTCCAATTATATTAACAAATAATGTGAATGAGAAAATATAATGCGTTCATTATTTACTTGGCATTTTTGAACCTTTTTAAAATATTGCAGCAGAAAACTGACATTAGGTTCTCCTCTGTTTCATATGACTTGTTCAGTCCTCAGGTTCCTAAGCCTTATATCAATGTCAGATATGGGCCCAGTACTAGGAAGTGGACCTTAACTCCAATTAAAAAGTGGTTGTGGGGCTGGAGAGATGGCCTAGCGGTTGAAAGCACCGACTGCACTTGCAGAGGACCCGGGTTCCATCCCCAGCACCCACATGGCGGCTGAGAACCGTCTGAAACTCCAGTTCCAGGAGAACTCCAGTTCCAGGAAACCGACACCCTCTTCTGACCTCCGCGGCATTGCACGACACAGGTGCACAAACTTGCATGCAGGCAGTACATTCATACACATACAGAAATAAATTAAAAAAAAAGTTGTTGGTTACTTCTATAATATTTGTGCCACTATTGCACCACACATTATGGTAAGTTTTTTAAAGCTGGCATAACACATCCATTAAAAAAATCTTAACCAGGGGGCTGGAGAGATAGCCTAGTGGTTAAGAGCGCAGACCGCTCTTGCAGAAGACCCGGGTTCGATCCCCAGCACCCACATGGCGGCTGAGAACCGTCTGTAACTCCAATTCCAGGAGAACTCCAGTTCCAGGGGAATCCGATGCCCTCTTCTGACCTCTGCGGCATTGCACGACACGGGTGCACAAACCTCCATGCAGACAATACATTCACACACATAAATAAATAAATAAAATTAAATTAAATTAAAAAAAATCTTAACCATTAAAAAATATAGTTAGGGGACTGGAGATATGGCTCAGTGGTTAAGAGTACTGGCTGCTCTTGAAAAGGACCTAAGTTTGCTTCCCAGCATCCACATGGCATCCAACAACCATCTGTAACTTCAGTTCCAAGGAATCTGACACCCTCTTCTAATCTCCACAGGTATTGTATGACATGGGTACACTTACATACATTCAGACATATACTCATATACATAAAATAAAATTAATAAAATATTTTTAAAAGCACAGCCAAATTGTGAAAAAGGATTTTCCCCATTTTAAACTCCCACCAGAATAAAAGGTGACTTCCTGCTTCCTGGTGACCCCACTTCCTCCTGTGACTGCCCGCCTTGTTCCAGACATCCTCAGGAGTGGGAAGGGAAATCATCTTGTGGCTTTTATTTGACTAAGGAACTTAGGCATCTTTTTTTTTTTTCGAGATAAGGTCTCCCCATAGCCCCAGTTGGCCTGGAACTCACTCTGTAGACCAGGCTGGACTTGAACTCACAGACATACGCCTGCCTCTGCCTCCAGAGTGCTACAATTAAAGGCATGCACCACCACGCCCAGCTTAAAGATGGTTCTTAGCTGCCAAGTGGGTGCTGGGAATCTGACCCAGTTCCTCTGCTAGAGCACTCAGTGCTCTTAACCGCTGAACCATCTCTCCAGGAACTTAGGCATCTTATCTTGCGCTATTGAGGTTTGTGTGTTACTTGGAAATCGAAACTTTAATGTTTGGGTTGTTCACCTTACCCTTTAATGGCCACACTATCCCTCCAGCATTATTTGAGTGTTATTTGGAGAAAATGGTCATTTTCCCCATTTTAAAGTGATTCATATTTCTTTGTTTTACTGGGTTACAATGGTGCTTCCTCTATTTTAGAAACCAATTCTAAATTATGATCAATTTACATACTTTGTTATTGGTTGTTCTTTTGCTGTTATGTTTCTCTCATTTCCTAATCCTAGGTAAAAAACAAAAGAACTCTGTGTTTATGACTTAAACTCTTAAATTTAGTTGTATTGAATGAATTTGATTAATTTTTGGATGAGATATAGTACAGAAGTCCAAATTTATTCTTCTGCATGTAAATATTCAGTTTTTCCTGAGCAAAATGTTGAAAAGCCTATCTCACCCCAGTAAACCTATCAGAATCCTTGTCAAGAGCAGGACTATAAAAGCTCACTGTTGAATTCTATTCTGTTAGTTAATAGATCTAATTTTGTGCCAACACCACAATGTTTTATTTACAGTAGCTTTTGAAGCAAGATCTGAATTTGGGAGTGTGAGTCCTTCAGCTTGTTTTTTCAAAATTCTTATGGCTATTCTGGACCCTGAGAGCTTGTTTGGAAGTTCTGGTGGTAAAGGGGCCCTGGTTGTTTACCCTTGACTGTAAAATTGTCCTCTTTTATATGGGGAGGCCCTTAGTCATCTTGCAATTAGGAAGGACACACTCAGAACACTGAGGGAGGAAAGGGACTCCTGCCTAGCCAGACAGATGAGCTGCAGCCTTGAGCAACCATCCGAATGACAGAAGTCACAGCCAGATGGCCCTCACAGGCTACTATGGCTATTCCAGGTCCCTTGCATTCACCAATGAGTCCGAGGTCACTTTATCAATTTATGGAGGAGAAGGGTATACCAATTTGGATTTTCTGAGACAGGGTCTCCCTATCGTCCCAGCTGGCCTGGAACTCGCTACGTAGAGTAGGGTAGCCTCCATCTCACAAAGATCCATGTGCCTCTGCCTCCTGAGCTCTGGGGTTAAAAGTTTGTGCCACCATGCCCAGCTATCAGTTTGAACTGGGGGGGGGGTTATATTACATTAATTTGCACATAGTACAGTTCCATTTAAAAACTATGATGTCTGTCACATGAACTTAGAATGTCTTCATTTAGATAGGTCTTTTAGCTTTCTTTAATGATATTTTGAAATTATTAATTTACAATTCTTAAATTTCTTTTGCTAAATTTATTTCTAAAAGGTGGCCAGTGATGGACTGGAACACCTGACAGTCTCCTCTGGCCTGCACTTATGCACAGGGTCACACACCTGCACACATAGGTGAGTACATACACTCCACACACCACACACATATGCCAGGTCCCCTGTTGCACACACACACACACACACACCACACACATATGCCAGGTCCCCTGTTGCACACACACACACACACGCATGCACACACACACACACACACACGCACACACACACACGCGCGCACACACACACACACACGTCTTAGATCTTCTTAATATTTAACAAGTGGCTCTGTTTTGATGCGGCACCCCCTCCGTAGTTGAAGCTGGCTCCAACTCATGCTCCTTCTGCTTTTGCTTCCCAAAGGAGGGGTAGAGACGTGTGCTATTGTGCACAGCCTAAGAGGCTCTTTGTGAAAACTGCCTAACTTCAAACAAGGGTGGGCCAAAGCTTTGCCTTCTTTTCCCACCCCTTTTAAAATTCAAATCATAAAATATCTCTGACTAGTTGAAGCAGAAAGCATCAGTGTTGGTGTACGTTAACTATTACCCTATAAATATGCATTATCTATAGTAGTAATATGTTATACAGCATGTACTTTTCTTCAAGTTCATTCTGCGTTGGTAAGCCTTTTTTCATTAGAAGAAAAATACTATTATTCTAGGACTCATACTAAGAAAAATACATTTTAGAAAAATCATTTTTCCCCACAATAGTCCCACAATTTTGCCTGATTATTGTTTTGGCTTGTTCTCAGAACCACAGGATTAAAATCTAATGTTTATAGTCCTTTCATTTTAATTGCATTTATCTGGACTGCCCATGGCCTCTTCTAGTCATTTCAGCTATGACATTTTTACTGACTGTGATAATGCCTGCTTCACTGTCTAGGTTTCGTGCGTGTGGTTATGCAATGCCACTGGCTTGGTACATTTCTATCATATCATCAGGTTTTCTTAGAGAACATTCTTTTAGCCTGATATCCATTAATTTAAAGCACTTTTTTCTAAAATGGTAGTTTTTTACTTCTGTTATAAGCCTCTGGGTCTATGCACTCTCTCTTTAGCACAGGGAAAATCTCCAATATGAACAAAATGTGCATCCATTTATTTTTGCCTTTCAATCTTACATGTAGAACAATGCCTAACTGTGGTTCCATAATATTAAATAGTATTCAACATAAAGAAATTATAGCAGGGCTGGAGAGATGGCTCAGCAGTTAAGAATGCTGACTGCTCTTGCAGAGGACCTGGGTTTGATTTCCAGCACTCACATAGTGGCTAAGTACCATCTTTAAGCCGGGCGAGGTGGTGCATGCCTTTAATTCTAGTACTCAGGAGGCAGAGGCATGTGGATATCTATGAGTTCAAGGCTAGCCTGGTCTACAGAGTGAGTTCCAGGACAGCTGGAGCTATAGGGAGACCCTGTCTCAAAAAAAAAAAAAAAAAAAAGAAAGAAAGAAAGAAAAAGAAATTATAGCTATCCCTAACTAAATCTTGTCAAGTAAAATAAAAATATTTATGATAATTCTAAATATCATGATAGCTCTTCTAGAGAACATCTCTTAAACTGCAGGCTTAGCAAAATGTCTAAGATCAAAGCCAGGAAAGATTTTTTTTAAATATCAGCAAAAAAGTATTTGATATATGCGAAATACTAGTAGCAGTTGCTATTGAAAATTGGCTTGTAAATTCAAAATGAATATATTATATATGGACGTATGTGTGAAAATGGATGCCTGTTCCAGGTTCCTCATCTCTCACCCTTGATCTGAGACAGAAGCAGCACTTACTGTGACTGACATCCACATGAGCATACCTACCTCAGCCAAAGTATCTCCTGCTAATGGAGTTCTGGAGCCCCATGCAGGGAACAACAGGAGCTTTAAAGAAAAGGGCATTCTGGATTAAACACAGAGATGAAATATTTCTCAGAGGCTCCTGGACAAATGATAAAGAACTAAGCATGGATTGTGTGGTAATTCAGCAATTCAGATCTTCAGAAACCCCCAGGAAGGCAATTTCTGGTAAGATGACAATGAAACATGATGCTTCTCGTATCTCCTTGGAGTCAACTGGGTCCTACAGATATAGTCAGCACTAACAGATCAGTAGAGACTACGCAGTCCTCTCTTTAATCTGTCTTAATTCTTCTGTATTTACACAAGAACAATTCAGAACCCAAATGACTTAATTTTTGAATAACTAATCGAGTTTCAACAAAGGCCACTGTCACTTAGATGACAAAATGCAGAAGCCCTTTAGGACCAATCGGAAGACACCAATATTTGATCTTCTCTGATGGGGCATTTATACACCCATCTCATTTAACTTCTAAAACTTGAACATCACAGAGATCTGTTGGAGTTCATCCTTATAATTAAAATAATATTTTCTATTCCATCTTCCAAATGTTAAGAAGACTGCTTTGGCATTAAAGATTCAGTGTCATGGAAGGGAGCTTTGTCAAAGAATGCTGAGCAGTTTTCCAGCTCTCAGAAGAAGAAGCCTAGCGAGGAAGCTTCAGAAGAGTTTGATGATTCATCTTCCTAGTGTGTCCTCTAATTATTTAGTTTTCAAAGGCCTGGTCATTCTCTAAAAGGCGTTCATTACAGCAATTGTTCTTCATCCTCTGGTTTTACCAGTTGCCTCACAGCCTGTATAATTTTTTCACTGATGATAACATTTTAAGTGATGTGGCTGTAATGTATCCTGTGTCTGTGGAATGGTGGTGACCCCAGAAACCAAATCAAAGGATGGGCACTGGCTGCTCTTCTCGTGACTGATCATGAGGACTCTCTCATACTGTCACAGGAATAAATGTTTGATTTTAATTCCTTAATCAGAAGATATCATAATTCCTCAATAAAAAGGTGTCATTTTATGGAACCCTAGCAGTACCTACAATGTGGGACTTGTTTGAAGAGATTTTCAGTTTCTTTCTCAATATCCATTTTTTAAAATAAGTAAAAACTTTGGATAATCTTTGAAAAAAAGTAATGAAAGAGGTCCTTTCACCAAGCCTGCACTATGAAGTCCTGGACAAATTAAGAAAGCTTCTTACAATCATGTATCTAGTGTTATAATTCAGATCATTTATATTGAAAACTGGGAGAACTGACCTTTCATATACTCCATCATGAAGGTCACTGTCATCACAAAGGCTAACTAAAGCTGTACTTAAAATGAAAATATTGTTATATTTCTATTTATCTGAAGGCAACTACATTGTTATAATGTGAATCTCTCATTGGGCTCTAGAATCCACCCACCAATTATTCTCAGACTCTGTAATTACTGTATATGGGTGAATTTTAGAGTAACGTAAAATTAATGGAGGAAAATGTGAATTCCTAAGCATACAAATAAAGACTGAGAGAAAGATGCAGGACAGTTATGGCAGAATGCATGGTCTGGGGTGGGGTGGGAGGAAGGGAAAGGGGAATATGCCTGAACTGAATTGAAAAATGATGTATGAAATACACAAAACATCAATAAAAATGGAGATAAAAAAATTAAAAAAATAAATGACTCTCATTATTCTCAGATATATGACAAGAAAACCACTCCTTTCTATAAATTCAATGTTAAACTTTACTATATTTTCTTTTACAATTGACACATAATTATACAGATTTTGGGGTTCAGGGTGATATTTATATACATTTGTGTTACATTTAAGACTGGAGTAAATGATTCCTATTTCATGTCAAAGCATTTATCTTTTTTTTTCTTTTTGTTAACAATCGAGAGCCTCTCTTTGAAATATTTTCAAATATACAACTAATCATCGTCATCTGATATCAGTTACTTTTCTGTTGCTGGGAGAAAACATCATGACCAAAGCAAATTGTGAAAGGAAGAGCTTATTTGGCTTATGATTCCAGAGGAATAAGAGTCCATCATGGCAGGGAAGTGTGGGGGCAGAGGCAGCCACAATGAAGGAGACAGAAACAGATTAGAAGTGGGAGAAGGCTATGAGCTCTCAAAGCCTGCCCCAAGTGATGTGCTTCTTTAACAAGGCCACATCTCTTAAAGGGTCCATGACTGTCTCCAAACAGTGCCATCAACTGATCAAGTGTTTACATACATACTGGAGCCTATGAAGGACGTTTTCATTCAAACCATCACATAGCCCTGGCAATCCTATACTGAACATTAGCAGATATTCCTCCTCTGAAGCTATAACCCTTGTACCTACTAACCATTTTCTCTTCATATATCCCAACTCCACATTTACCAGGCTCTGGTAACCATATTTTACAGTCCATTTAAGTGAGATCAACTTTCTGGTTTCCACATATAACTAAGATTCTATGGTATTTGTCGTTTTGTATTTGATATTTCACAAGACACAATGTCCTATACATACTCCATGTTGCTAGAAGTAGCATAATTTCATTTATTTTATGGCTAAATAATATTCTTCTTTGTATTGTGATAAACATTATACATACTACAATATGTGTTAATATACATAAGGAATATTTTTTTCAATAGCCATTAACTCACTGAAGACTCTGATTTTGTATCTTGGTTATGGGAGAACATCTTCTTCAAACCAATTACTAAGATTTTTAAATTTATAATGGACTAGAATATGACTAATTTTGACAATGATTCCAAACTAAAGGGTGGAAGAATGTATACTGGTTTCCCTTTTCAGAAATAACACATAATTTCAAATTATCTTACCACAAATAGTATTTGAGGTGGTAGACATTACATTTATCTTGATTTTATTATTCCATACTACATTCATGAATCATAACATTACTTTATACGTCTTATATATGTGGAACTATAATTTGTTGATTAAATTTGTTATCTTTAATTGGTTTATATTTTTAACAATCTTTTTTTTTTTCCTTTGGTGTTTTTGAGACAAGGTCTCCTTGTAGTCCCAGCTGGCCTGGAACTCATTCTGTAGACCAAGCTGTTCTTGAGCTCCCAGAAATCTGCCTGCCTCTGCCTCCCAAGTGTTGGCATTAAAGCCATACACCAGCACAGTTCCAGGAGATCCAACACTGTCTTCTGACCTCTGCCAGCACTGAACTACACAGGTGCCCTTATATACATGCAGGCAATATTCTCATACATGTAAAATAAAATAAATATAAATATTTTCAAAACTGAAATATCTCAGACACAGAGCAGATTGCTTATTATTCCAGAAACCAGCAGTTTGAATGTTTTCATGTCAACAAATTTGTTCACTGGTTGCTGGGAGGTAGCATTCTATTTCCCAGTAATGAGTCCCAGGTTTTCACAAAGAATGTTCAAACCAAAATAGAAATTTTGACATATGCCCCAAGTAGTATTGCCACAGTAAAACAATTCTATGAAATTAAATTTTAAATATTAAACTTGGAGGATATTTGAAAAAGGCTTATTATGATTTTCACTTAATCACTAGAAATTTTTCTATATATTTTATTGAAGACAATATGTTTCTAGAATCTTTGTCTAAAATGAACTGGCTATAGATATGCAGATTTGGGGGGGTTATGAGTTCTGTGCTTCATTCCATGTCTTTTTTTTTTTTTTTTTTTTGAGACAGGGTCTCCCTATAACCCCAGCCTGGAACTCACTCTGTAGACCAGGCTGGCCTTGAACTCACAGAGATCCACCTGCCTCTGCCTCCCACGTGCTGGGATTAAAGACTTGCGCCACCACGCCCAGCACTAAAGAAGGTTCTTAGCTGCCATGTGGGTATTGGGAATTGAACCCGGGTCCTCTGCAAGAGCAGTTGGCACTCTTAGCCACTGAGCCATCTTTCCAGCTCATCATTCCGTGTCTTCTGAAGGTACCATGGTCTTTTGATTTCTATAGCTTTATATCATATTTTGAATTCATGTGGTATGATCTAGCTTTGTTATTTTTATTTAGGATTGCTTTGACTTTTTTTTTTTATTTCTATGAGAGATGTCATTGAAATGTTGGTAGAGGTTGTCTGAAGACTTAGAGAACATGGACACTTGGACAATGTGCTTCCAGTCCAGGAACGCAGAACGCCCTTTCACTCACTCCAGTTTCCAGAAGTTCTTTTATCCACATTTCATTGTTTTCAGCATACAGATATTTAATTCTCTTTGCTAAATGTAGTCATACTTTGTAATATTTTCATAGCTTTTGTAAATGTGATTGTTTCATTGATTTCTTTCTCAGAGTGTTCTTGATAGTAATTAGAAACACTATGGATACTGCCTTTATTTACTGGAACTTTACTGAATTTATTGATTAGTTTTGATACAGGTGAAAACAGGGTCCTCTTTCAGACTCCTTGGTCTCATTCATAACAGAATTTAAGAATGGACTCAACCACAAGCTTTGTGACAATTTTATTACAGTTAAAAAAATCCTCAGAGCAGGCAAGCTGTAAGTCTCAGCGGCTGTCCCTAGGAGGAGAATGGAGTGGAGAAGGACAAAAAGCCATAAAGTCATGTGGGTTTAGTGCCAGCGTGGAAGTCAGACATGTGATGAATTAGCAGTCACATGGCCGAGAGTTTTAAGAAAAAGTAAGAAAGCTCAAATGTGTGAGCAGCCAAAGCCATTAGGGAAAGCATGATTAGAAAGGAGACAGAAAGAAGAAAAGAAGAGGTTACATTTTTCTGACTAACTTAGAAAAGAAGGCAGACTTACAAAAAGCTACTGTCTGTGGCGGGGGGGCAAGAAAATTTCACCATATCATTAATACATTAGGTATTCCACCTATCTCTTTTGCATGACTTAAGGTAAGACCACCTGTCTAGGGGTGGTCCTGTGACCATGAGATTGACCCAACAAAACTATAAAGTTAGGCTCCACCCAGGGAAGGTATAGTATTCAATTTTCTCTCAAGGAGCTTTTTCTAACAGAGTTGGCCATTTGTTTGTTTATGTATTTGTTTCAGGGTTTTGTCAGAACTAAATATGCATCTGCAGGAGAATGATATTGAACCCCTACTTCACAAAGGACTTACAGTAAAATCTTGGAAGTTAGTAGAGGAAAGCATGGGAGAATCTCTATGAAACTGTCCTGAGCAGTAATTTTTTTTAACATTTATAATCTCCAAAGCACAGCCACAGAAATGAAAATAAACAAAAAGGATCCAATGTACAAAGCTTCCCCACAGTTAAGAAAACAATCAATGGTGTGAAATACAAACCAAGAAAATATTTGCAAAACATAGATATGATAAAGGAAGTTAGTGTATAAAATTTATTAAAAATTAAACTCAATAAAAGAAAACAAATAACTGGGATTACAAATGGGTAAAGGAACTGAACAGGCATTTCTTGAAAGAAGGCATCCCATTGGTATAAAAATATGCTTGACACCATGAATCATTAAAAAAATGTGAATTAACTCAAAAGCAATGTCTCAATGGTAGACCCTTGACTAATATAAAAGAAATACTAGGTTCAATGCCCAGTTCTGGCAAAACAACAGCAGCAATAAAACAAACCAACAACAACAGACATCCATTGACTTGAAGCTATATTGGAAATATTTTATCTGCTGGAAGTTCACTCAATGAGTAAAAGCCAGCCAAAAATATCTTTCTGCTTTGTGGAAGGAGAGAACCAATTTCCAAAAGATTTTCTCTAGCCTCTATATAGCATGCCCATACTCACATTCCTGTCTCTCTCTCTCTCTCTCTCTCTCTCTCTCTCTCTCTCTCTCTCTTGAATAAAATAAAATGCTGCCAATCTCTTTTAAAGACTAAAATAACTAATGTTGGTGAGGATGTGCAGAAAAGGGTTGCTACTCATGCTGTTTGAGAGGATGTAAATTGGTAGAACTATTATGGAAAACAGTTTGGACATTTTTTAAATTCCAAAATATAAGTACCATATGATATCTTCAGCAAATGGTGCTGGCAAAACTGGATTACCACTTGCAGAAAAATAAAACTGAACCCCTACCTTTCACCCTGTACAAAAATCAACTCCAAATGTATCAAAGACTTCAATGTGAAGCCTGAAATTATGAAAATGATAAAAGAAAACTTTGTCAGTAAGCTACAAGATATAGGGATAGGAAAAGATTTTCTAAATCAGACAACAGTTGCTCAGGAAATAAGATCAACAACTGTGATGGTTAATCCTGGGTGTCAACTTGACTGGACTAAGGAACAAATAAGAGAAAAAGGATCTTTGGATTGGACTACCTCAAACTGGATGGCCCACCCCAAATGTGAGTGTTACCTTCTGCTAGCAGGCAGTATTAAAGGCCATGCCAGAGGGATCTAGTCCCTTTTTTTCCTGTGGCTTGCCTCTCTCTCTCACTGGTGAGTTTGTCTTGCTGCTGTGATCAACCTTACGGATCCCAGCATGTACTGAGACCGGCAGATCTCCTGGAATCCATCGGGCCTTCAGCACCAGATTGGGACTACTGAGACATCCAGCCTTGCGGACTGAGCAGTTCCCTGGATTCTCAGCCTCTCCAGTGCAGCACAGTTACTGTTGGACTCCTTGAACTCTGTCATGTGAGCAAATCAATAAATTGTATATAGCTATATATTCGTCCTGTTGCTTCTGTTTCTTTAGAGAACCCTGACTAATACAACAATCCACAAGTGGGACTTCATTAAAAATAAAGCTTCAGTACAGCAAAAGAAACAAAGAAGTGAAGAGAAAACCCACAGAGTGGGAGGAAACCTTCTCCAGTGACACATCTAACAGAGGCCTAGCATCCAGATTGTACAAATTACTCAAAAAGCAAAAGATCAAGAAAACAAATGACCCAATCAAAAGATGGAGTAAAGAGCTGAACAGAGACTTCACAAATGCTGAAGTAAAAATGGCTGAGAAACATATTTAAAAGTGTTCAACATCATTAGTAATCAAGGAAATGCAAATTAAAACCACTTTAAGATTTCATCTTACCCTGGTAAGACTGTCTATGATCAAGAAAACAAATGAAACCAAATCCTGGAGAGGTTGTAGGGAAGGGGGAACACTCATCCACTGCTGGTGGGAATGCAAACTCATGCAATCCCTATGGAAATAGTGTGGAGAACATTAAAAGTCTCAAAATGAACCTACCACTTGACCCAGTCAGATCACTTCTGGGTATATACCCAGAAGATTCACCATATTGCAGAGTTATGTGCACAACCATGTTTATTGCAGCTTTCCTCACAACAGTGAAGACCTGGAAGCAACCCAAGTGTTCCTTAACTGATAAGTGGGTAAAGAAAATGTGATACATCTACACAATGGAGTTCTATGCAACAGTAAAGAAAGATAATATCATGAAATTTGCAGGTAAATGGATGGAACTAGAAAGCCCTTATGCTAAGTGAAGTAATACAGACCCAGAACGTAAAACAACCTACCTTTCACCCTGTACAAAAATCAACTCTAAATGGATCAAAGACCTCATTTCGTGTTCCTCATTTGTGGATCCTAGCACCAAATTCTTATATGTAATTTGTGGAGAGTGGGTGTTGGCCAAAATGGCGCCTTGGACCCTGGACAGGTCTTATGATCGCCTGATTGTCGCCTGACTGCCCAGCTCATTCCCCAGCCAATAAGAGAACGCCGAACCTGAGCCCTCATTAGCATGTCCGCTGACTTCTGTGTATTGTGCATACCACTTACAGACCAATGAGAGACTGCCATGGCGCTCGCACCCTAGCAGGAGGCGGGGTTGAGGGAAGGGATTATTAGCAGGGGACACTGGAAGGGAGAAGAGAATTGATGTAAGAGTTGCCTGATTAAACTGCATCTGGAAGAACAAGAGTGTGTCCTCTCCTTTTTCCCGCCGGCCGGGAACAGAGCGACGAGGAGAGCGACAAGTGGCGGCCCGGATGGGGAACCTCCGTGGGTGTGAGCACGGTTCAGAACCAGACACAGGCAGGTGGGCTAGCCGGCAAGTTCCCAGGTAAGTGGGACAATTAAGGCTCTCAGAAGTGAGACTATAAAGCTCCCCGGGAAGGGACAATTAAGGTTCTCGGAAGTAGAGACCATGGGGAATTCAAATTCAATGCGGCCAATGCGCGATATCTTAAAGGAACTGCTGAAAATGAAAGGAATTGGCATAAAGACCCAAATTTTAGATGAGTTCTTAAGAGCAGTAGATGAGATCGCGCCCTGGTTTCTTGTGACCGGAAACCTCACGCCACATTGCTGGGAAAAGTTAGGGAGGGACCTAATGTTTGCTGAGGAACAAGGAATTCTGCAGAGAGGTGTAATTCCGATTTGGAAGCTAATAGAAAATTGTTTGGGCGATGAAGGGAGCTGCACAGCAGAAATAAAAAAAGGGGAAAAACTTCTACAGCAGCTAAAAGAGGAACTGGCGCCACCCAAGGGGCTTGAGGACGAAGAGCAGAATATGTCAGCTGATGAGTTGGAGAGTTTGGTAGAAAGCATGGAGCAAGTGAAGGTTAGCATACAGCCGATGGCCCCGGGACCTCCTCCACCTTTTGCAGTACCTGGCACTTCGTTTCATCCGGAGTGCTGGAGGGAGGTAGCCACTCAAAATCCAGCCCTATGCTTTCCAGTCTTCCAAAACCAACAGGACAATAACCGTTATCATGAGCCACTCGATTTTAAAATCATAAAAAATATAGCCGAATGTGTGCGCTCATATGGAGTGACTGCCGCATACGTGATTTCACAGGTAGAGAATCTCCACAGATATTGCATGACCCCTGGCGATTGGCAAAATTTAGCCTGAGCCTGTTTGTCACTGGGGCAATACCTGGATTGGAAAGCATGTGTCTAGAGTTGGCCTATGATCAGGCCGCGCAAAACCAGGCCAACAACCAGCCCGCCTGGGATGTGGATATGTGAATGGGCAAGGACGCTTCCTAATCAAATTAATTATCCTGCCCAAGTATATAATCAGATTAATGATATGGGAACAAGGGCATGGAAAAAATTGCCCAACAGAGGGGAAGTCACTGGAAATTTGACCAAAATAATACAAGGACCAACGGAGCATTTTCTGATTTTGTGGCAAGAATGGTGGAGGCAGCAGGAAAATGTATTTTGTGACCTGGACATGCCATGCCGTCTGTGTTAAACAATTGGTATTTGAACAAGTGTAAAAAGGAGTGTAGGCAGGCAATAAACCCGTACAAAAATAGAAGGTGTTTGAAGTGTGGATGAAGGTCTGTCGGGGAATTAGGCGGCCCTCTTAACATCTGGCGCAGCATGGGCAAATGGAAGGCAGGGATGGGAGAGGGTGTTAAACAAATGGTAATTATGGGGCTCGTGCAGTGGGGGCTTCCTTTGCCCTCAGCAATTCCAGACACTGGCCCTTATAATTACTAGACATAAAAGATTTCTTCTTTTCCATTGCTCCTTCACTCTCAAGACACGGTGAGATTTGCTTGTCACTGTCCCATCTATAGTCATAACAGTGTTTCAGACTTTAATGCTCCTTTCATCCTGATTTCTGACAGCCAATATGTTGTTAATATCCTAAAAGGCTTGACGGTAGTAGGAAATGATCAATCTCAGGTCAGCCATCAGGGTCTCTTCATGCGTACTTTACCATGCTATTCTCCAGAGAGAACCACCCATTCTTTGTTCCGGCAATTCACACTACGCCAGCCGCATAGGCAATGATTCAGTTGATAAGGTGTCCAGAGCTTGATGTGTTTTCTCCTCCTCCCTTCCAGGAACTTGCATGCACCTTTCATTCCCGCTTTCATGTTACATTCTAAAATGCTTGGCCTCCCGATTTCACATCTCCGATTTCACATCGCTTCGATTTCACATCTCTCGACCGATGCTCACGATATTGTAAAAGTTTGTCATCAATGTGGCCCCACTTCTGCCACAACAGTCCCTTGGGATTCATCCCAGGGGTCTCCTCCCGTTACATGTTATGGCAGATGGATGTCACTCGCATCCCTGAATTTGGAACATAAAATATGTGTCATGTCTCTGTTGTATACCGCCTCGTAATTATTTTTGCCTCCCTTACACTCCCTACTCGGGAAAAAGCCCAGTCATGTCCCGAACATTGTTTCCAGGTGGGACAGCCTGGGGACAGCATAAAGAGTTAAAGACTGAAATGGCCGTCTTACACTTCAGGCTCCTTTAACTCCATTTGTTTGATGATGGGCATTAGCCTCACTCACGGTTTGCCATACATCGCAAGGACAAGGCATTATTCGAGCGTGCCCATCTTACACTAAAGGAGTGCTTCAAAAACAAAAGGGGGGAATAGCCTCTGGCTCTCCTCCAAGGAAAGACTTGCCGATTGCTCTTTTTACTATTAATTAGGTTTTAAATTTAGATAAACAAGGGCGGTCAGCTGCGGAAGGCACAACAAACAGACAACACTTCAAAAGAGCTTGTAATGTGGAAAGACATACTTACAGGAAAATGGTGTGGCTCCGGACCCGGCCTAACAGGGGCGAGAGGATGTCTGTTTTTTTTCTTCAGGATCATAACAGCCTCTTTGGATCCTGGAAAGGTTCACCCGAGTGGTTCAAGATGTGGAAGTGTGGGATACTTCGTGATGATGGTGCCATGGCATGGGATGAGGAAGAGCTGTCGTTGGGGGTGATGACAGTGTTCTCTAAACCTATCCAGTCACCCTGTTCAGCGCAAGTATTCCCCCACCTTTTTGCAACTATGATAACATGGAGGTCCCTTTTTTACCCTATAGATGACACATTAGCAGCAGAACAGAGACCATACACCTGCCCCAAAAGGATTACTGTGCTTCCAACTATTACTAACATATCACCAGGAAAGTGATTGTGATGCATAACCAGACAGGAGGCGGGTTTGATGCACCCCCTCCAGGGACCAGCTCGGTCCAATGCCACTATGGCTTCAGGGAGCTTGGCATTTCAAACCTGTGCCTGTTTGCGTATGGCCCCCCTTTGTGTTCCTTGTATATAATGGAACCTATGAAAGAAATAATGTCACCTGTGTAACAGGATTGTTCCTTCCTTTTGCTGGAATGCTACCCCCTTTCCTCTGCAGTGGTGGTATTTTGTGGCAATCGGAGGCATCAACGCCAACGGCGACAGCTGCGGCAGTTTTTCCTGACATCAACTGTTCAGACAGCGAGCTGCATCTTAACAATTTGTCGGCTGGTGTTCTGAGGCATTGACCAATCAACAGAATATTAATATCATTTCACAAACAGGCATTACGGTGCTTATACAGATAGCAACAGTTGGGGGGTGAATGGAGACATTCTGGGCTCTGTATTACCTCGTACCTTTTCAGAATCTGAGCCATGCACTAATCTATCACGAGTCTCTCATATCATTTAACAGGAAATTGGTCCAGTGAACTCGACTCTCTATTGGAAGACCTCCGCTCATCCATCGTGCACATCAATCTCTACACGAGTAGACTCTGTCACAGTCTGACGGTTGTATCTCCTGGATGTCAAGGGTGGTTACCTACAGCAGTGGGCTGGAATAGTCGGGTTTTGGGTTGCAGTATAATCCTGCTGTGGGTCATTGTGTCTGTGGTTGTCTGATGCGACATGGGAACAATCAGTCAGGCAAGGGAAGAGCATTTTTCGTGCAGGCTCTTGCCGCTTTGAACTGGGCAGTTCACCTCAAGTTTGGCTGCATGCTAGAGAAGTAGTCAAAGACGGGTAAGGCCCGCTGCAGTATTACCAAACTAAGACAGGGAACAGACCAATTCTGTTTGTCTACCCCATAACGGGTAAGGAATACCTCTGCGCAGGGGCAACCTAAGACAGGCACTCTCTCTGCCACATTTAATAAAAGAAAAGGGGGAGAGTGGAGAGCAGGGGGCTTGGCCAAAATGGCCTTGGACCCTGGTCAGGTCTTATGATCGCCTGATTGTCACCTGACTGCCCAGCTCATTCCCCAGCCAAAAGAGAACGCCAAACCTGACGCCTACATTAGCATGTCCGCTGACTTTCGTGTATTGTGCATACCGCTTACAGACAAATGAGAGACTGCATGGCGCTCGCACCCTAGCAGGAGGCGGGGTTGAGGGAAGGGATTATTAGCAGGGGACACTGGAAGGGAGAAGAGAATTGATGTAAGAGTTGCCTGATTAAACTGAATCTGGAAGAACAAGAGTGTGTTCCTCTCCTTTTCCCGCCGGACGGAACAGAGCCGACGAGAGAGCGCAACAGTTAAGCCAAGCCTGGATGCTATATGTATAAGCTCGAGTTTATGTCTCTATTTTCCCAGGTTCTAAGATTATGAGAAAGAATTATCATCTTTGACAGCACATAAAACCACATCACTGCTATGTACCCTGGATGTAAAGTAATATTGTTTTTCTGCTGCATGCAAAATTACTTGTTTAAATGTTGAATCACCAATGCTATTCTGGAAATATTAACTCTGTACCTGTTTAGTAATATATGTGGAGTTATGCATATATGTACCTTTGGGGAAGAGTAATATAAACATTAAAGTGAACACACAACAACACCAAGAAAGTAGACGGTATAATAATAAACACTGATTCTGTGATACCTCCTCAAAACTAAAAATATGTACTATACTCTTACGAAATCTCAAATTTAACATTCCATGTGTCTTAATTTCTGCACTTGAAGATACTGGCACCCTATAGTTACCCGGCTTTGAACTATAAGTGAATGGACCCACAAAAAAAAAAAAAAAAAAAAAAAAACATTAAAAACACAAGCTGTGCATAGTGGCTACTGCTTTATCCCAGCACTCAGGAGGCCAGAGGCAGGGGATTCCCTGTGAGTTCAAGCCAGCCTGGTCTACATAGTGCAGGTTCCTAGGATAGCATGGGGCTACAGGGAGACCCTGGTCCCAAAAAAGACCCAAAAACAAAATGAAAAACAAATGAATTGAAATTTTCACATGCTTAAGATGAGTTTGCCATTCACTCTTTCAAAATTCTCCAACCTATGCAGTCTTTTAATCTAATCATGTTACTTCTGAAAGTGATATTAATAAAATCGTTCTAAACAGCATTGAAATTTTATTGTAGTCTTGATAACCAGGAACAGAAAGTTCTCACATTTAAACTCCTTGCATTTAAAATGTCCTTGGAATTTGTAGATTTTATTTTCTTATGTCAACATTTTATTAAATTTAGAAGTTCCTTTAAAGAAAGTACCATATGATATAGAAATATCATCACCTGGTATACTATCTGTTAGGTTATAAAAAAGCATGAAAATCCCAATAAAAAGCATTCGAGGCTTAGGTTACTCCAGGAACATGCGTTACTTCTGTGTGGGACTGCCAGCAAGAGCCACCTGCAGACATGTGGTGGAACCAGACAGCATGGCAGGAGGCAGGGGCAGGACAGAGAGAGGGGGTCAGAGAGGCAGAGAGAGGCAGACAGAGACAGAGAAATAGCGGGTGAGGCCCACCCCTTTATACCCATGGGCTGGGCCTTTTTTTTTTTTTAGGTTAGGATAGGGGAAGGGGTCAGAAGATCAGCACTTCTGGAGGAAGTGGGCACTTGAATGCCCCTTGGGATTCTGGGAAACAAGACCTAACATTCCAGCCTTTTGCTTATGATAAGGAAATTGGGGAGCTGTTCTCTCTCTTATGTTCTGCTTCAGAGCTGATCAGGAGAGTCCTTGGTGGAACAGCTGTCAGGCTGGAGGGTTAGAATCCGGTTTCGCATTTTGGATGCTCTGGGTGCTCTGCCTGGTGAGGTTGGTCCAATCCATAGTGGCCAGTACTTTTAGTGGAAAGTTTTTCTCTACAACTGAAAAAGACAAGCTGGTTGATTCTTAGTGAGATTCACGTACCACAGGGGATTCTACAGGGGGTCTCGGGTATTACAATGGAGGGTTACCTGTCGAGGGTCCTGGGCAGAAGGAAGAAGATGTGGTACACCGGTTTGAGAAATTGGGAAAAGTTTTAGTAACAGAGCTCTAGAATGAAGGCCAAACTTTTTTAATAACAGGGCTACAGAATGAGAGCCATAAACAGAGAATATGAAAGGTGGTATTTTCTGGCATGGCACATTAAATCTGTCATCTATCTCTTGAGATATTTTCAACATGACACAGTAGATTGCCAATCTTGGCATGAGTAGGTTCTCTCACCTACTCTCTCTGATAATAAGCCCCCATATTTCATTTCTCTTTCTTTAGATTAAAGTTTCCTGTTGGGGTGTTTAAACCCACACAGTTAGCTCAGAAATGAAGTTTGTTTTGGTGTTAAGGTTCAGTTAGGTTTTGGTCCTTAGGGGTTCACCAGCCTTGCATGTCTCACCAGTTCCATCTGTGAGAGGACAAAGTCAGGCCTTGCTTGACCAGAGCCTTCCCTTTGAATGTGAGGAGTTTCCTCTCTATCTGGACTTTCCTCCTTTGACTGGCACTGGCGGATGAAGTCTTTTTAGAATCCAAGTCCTGAACTGGGATTGTGACTCACTGCCCACAGGAGATGCACAAAGTTGCAGTGCAGGACCCTAGGACCAAGTCGACCTCAGAGGGTAGGAGGCCAAAATATTGTCCCATCAAACCCTCTGCACAAATCAACTTAGAGCTTTTAAGTGTGGTTGCTAACCTCTAAGCAGGCTTTTTGAATTAATTTGGTACTTTAATTACCATATAACTCCTAAGTAAAGCTTGATACATTGGAGCCTGGTGGTAGTGGCTCAGCACAGGCTAGAAAGGATGCATACTTACTGGCTTGTGTTGCTGGCTCATGTTCAGCCTATTGTATCCAATATAGAAATATCTGTCCAGGAATGGCATCGCTTACAGGGCCATGGCAAGATCCAATGATGGCAATTATTGAGGTTTCTAAGCTCGGGTGTATCCAAGTTGACATCTAAACCTATGTGCAGTAAGTCTACAATTTTCTTCAAGGGTCTATAAAGGCCATAAGTCCAATGAGATTTAAACCATGTAAAGGACAAAAAGTTCTAACATAGCTAGTGAAATAATACCACGATAATAAAGAGTGCTAAAACAGTTACCTTCTAAAAAGAAGGTCTTGTCACTTGTCCCCAGATTTTGAGTTATAGCTTTGAAAGGAAAAGGAAGTGGAGAGGCTGGTCCACTACCAGCAGTAGACAGGAAATGCTTAAGGGCTCACCAAATTGGTTACATTCGGACCATGTGTGTGTGGTCACTGGAAGTAAAAACCTAATTTCTCAAATTAAAAATATTAAAAGTAACTGTGTGTAAGTATAAAAGATAATATAAAACAATTTTAGTATGTATGGGTAACTCTATTTATATATGTCTGTTTCACTTGAGGCCGTAACAAGGTATTTAGTACCTGGTGGTGAACACATATTCTTGTATATGCCATAATTACATTATAGAATTATTAAAATCTGAACAGTACTTCATGCATACACATAAATAAGGTTCTAATAAATAAATTTGGGGATGACACTTTTGTAAAGGTACTAAGCAGAGGCACAAGCATTGTAATTATACACAAACAGATCTTAATATACTGTTTAACAATGTCATACACATACACACATGTATCCACACATTCCTTCAAGAGGATTTTTTCGTTTGGTCTTTTTGAGACAGGGTCTACCTGTCTCAAAAAGCTGTCCTGGAACTCACTCTGTAGTCCAGGCTGGCCTTGAACTCACAAAGATCCGCCTGCCTCTGCTTCCCAAGTGCTAGGATTAAAGGAGTGTCCCAAACACCCGGCTACCTTCAAGAGATTTTTATCCTAACAGTTAGGATACTAAACTATCACATGCACCTTTAAAAAATTATTTAAAAACATGACGCTCATGATTAATTGCACTGCCAAGGCTGAGATGAATGCTTGCACTTTGGTTCTAAAAACTATGAGCTTTATTGAACATACTTTGTACAAGTGATGGACAACACGAATTTTATACGACAATAAGTTAAAGAACTGACAATATCAAAGGACTTAGGCTGTTTCATTGGAGGGAGAGGAAGGATTGCAGGGAAAGCATGTGACACTGTCCAAGTATCCAGAGTATGAATGAATCAGGGATTTTTTTTTTTTAATTTTTATTTATTTTGTATTGTGTATGGTTGTATGCCTGTAGGTCTGTGCACCTGTCGTGCAGTGCTGCGGAGGTCAGAGAGGGTCTCGGATTCCCCTGGAACTGGAGTTCTCCTGGAATTGGAGTTACAGACGGTTTCTAGCCACCCAGTGGGTGCTGGGGATCGAACCCGGGTCCTCTGCAGAGCAGTTTGGTGCTCTTAACCGCTAGGCCATCTCTCCAGCCCCCAGGGATTTTTTAAAATGGTCTCTGGTCAGAAGGACGGTGGCACAGCACAGGAGAAAAAGAAAAGAAAAAAATCCATTAGTGAACACTTAAGGGTTAAATTCAGGTCTTCAGACATCTGGAAACAAGAAAAAAAAAAAAAAAACTGGAAAAGAAAAGTTTTAGTTGTAATACCTGTGGAAAAAAATAATTTGGACAGATAAGAAATAAAAACCTTCATGTAGAATGTAGAAACAATGTAGAAACCTAGGACCCAGGTTCAAATCAGGCCCTTTGAAAAAATTAAGAGCCATGCCAAAAGTAAACTAATTAATTTTTGAATTTTTTTTTTGTTTGTCAAAAAACATAGAAATTAAAGTTTAAGTTTAATTCTGTGTTTTACACAAAAAAACAACACAGGAGAACATGGACACATGAATATTACAAAGACACATTGAAAAACGGTTATAACACACAGAAAGGTTTGGACAGACACATGACTTACTGTATCTTAACTCTGGACATGGGAAAATCCCCTTTTATTAAAGTTGTCCTTGTTTCCAGGGCTGTGGAACCATTAACTGCAATTATCACATTTACAAAAAAATCACTTAGAGTTTAAGACATCTGCTTAGGTGTACGCTTGCAAAGAATGGTGGACAGGGCAGGCAGGAAAATCTGGTGGCTTGCAAATATTACCTAATTTATTGAGAATAAATTTAGTTAGTGGATAAAGAGTCTTGTATCCAAAAGCAGACACAAAATGGATTTTTGAATAAAATGGGGTTTGTAAAGAAAAAGCAATGAAATGGAAAATGCCAAAATCTGAAATAATCCCTTAAGATTAGGCAAAAAAATAGAAAAAAAAAACACTGTTTGTTAAAAAGCCAAATGATGTAAAAACTCAAACAAAAGCCTGTAAAAATTAACTATCCATACAAAAATAAAAAATGAAAATTGTATTTTGAAATGGATGAAAAACCAATAAAATCAAAACTTGGTTACTTTAAAACCCAAAAACCAAAATTGCGAAAAGATCACAACGTGCCATTGAATAAATTGCAAGAGAATTAGAATATAGAAATATAGAAATAGAATATGGCACTAGTTATTATAAGGTCTGAGGTAAATTTAGGCTTTCTGACATGCGTCTTAACAGAGGGTGTGGTTTAGCGCCACCATAGAAACCAGGGCATGTGCAGACAAAGCCTCAAGATGGTGGCTGAGGAGTGGGCGTGGATTAGCATGGTTGCCATGGAAACAGTCTGCAGCATGTCTGTTTGAATGTGGGGCGGGGAAATAAGCCACAAGTTACATGGCATGGCGGTGGGGAAAAACCGCATGGTGGGGGTAGGGGGTGCAGTGGGGCAGCAGGGAAGGCACAGTAAAAGAAAGAAAAAAGACTGCAGAGAGAGGAAGAGAGGGAGAGAGAGAGAAAAAGATAAGTGAAGTCTTTTTAGTCTCAAAAGTGCCACCTGAGGACCAAGGCACATCTGCCTCATTGTCAAGTGGTGCTGGTCAGAGACCCCAAGTCTGCACGACCAACATGGGGGTCTCTGAGTTGGGGTCTGCAAGCCTGTGCAGTTAGCGTCCCAAAATCACAGGGGAGGCCAGAATACGGGTCTGGATTCTGTCCCCAGCATCCTAGTTAAGAGCAATCTGGATGGAAAAATAGGGGGGGAACCAGCACTCAGGAGTCTGAAATGGAATGGAGGATAACCGGAGACTAAAAAGAATGAAGGAAGAGAGGGAAGACAGAGGCAGAAGGCAGTAGGTTAGAATTCAGACAGGAAATGTCGAGGCAGAGAGGGCAGCTGGGGGGGTGACAGACCACACACAGGGATACACAGAAAGTAGGGGTGGGAGATAGAATCTCCCTGCACTCAGGTGCCCATCTGGCACTCTAACTCTCACAGTCACACGGGAATAGAGTAGGGTAGTATAAAGAGACGCTACCTCATCCTTAAATGTGGAAGTTGTCCAGAGAAATACGTGGCTGGAAGGTCCAGGGGTTGCAAAAAGTTTGTTAGGAAGTCCTTTTCAGGGTGAGAGCTGGTGAGTGCTCTAACAGACCAAAACTCTGGTGAGCAAGCATCTCAAACCCCGACCAAGTCATGGCACCATAATGTTAGGTTATAAAAAAGCATGAAAATCCCAATAAAAAGCACATGAGGCTTAGATTACTCCAGGAACATGCTTTACTTCCATGTGGGACTGCCAGTGTGAGCCACCTGCAGACATGTGGTGGGACCAGACAGCATGGCAGGGGACAGGGGCAGGACAGAGAGAGGGGGCAGAGAGGCAGAGAGAGGGAGACAGAGACAGAGAGGGACAGAGAGAGATGGGACAGAGAGAGAGAGAGAGAAAGGGACAGAGAGAAAGAGAGAGAAATGGCAGCTGGGGCCCACCCATTTATATCCATGGGGCATGGCCTCAGGTATAGGGGAAGGCCGGAAGATTAGTAGCTTCTGGAGGAAGTGGGCACTTGTGTGCCCCTTGGGATTCTGGGAAGCCTAGACCTAACACTACCAAAGAAAATAAAATCAGCATATTGAAAAAAATATACACTCCCATGTTCACTAATTATCTGCAAATCACAATAGTTACAGTATGGAATCAGCCTACATGTCCATCAATGTATTAATGAATAAAGAAAAATTATATTTATATGTATATATATGTAAAATGTCATTTTAAAAAGTTGGGCACAATGAATCATGCCTATAATACCATCACTTTGGAGGGGGAGGCAGGAGGATCTTAGGGTCAAGCCAACCTAGGCTACATGAAGAAGAGGACGAGGATGAAAAAGAGGAGGAGTAGAAGGAGAAGGAGGAGGAAGAGGAGGAAAGAAGGAAGAGATGATTCTCTTTTGAGACAACACGGATAAATCTAAAGGGCATTGAGTAAAATTAAGTAATCAAAGCTTAAAGATACATACATCATACAACATCACTCACGTATAATTGGAATCCAAAATTGTTCCTCTCATAGACAGGAGAATGGCTATTGTTAGAATCAGTTGTGGAGTGAAAATATTGGGAGTATACTGGTCAAAGGAAATAAAATTTCGATTAGATCTGAGAAACAAAGTCAAGAGCTCTACCATGGAACTTGATGGCAGTAGCTAATAAGATGTATTATGTTCCTGAAATTTACTAAAATTATATATTTTAGTTGTTCTAGCCGTGAAAAACAGCACATGAAGCAAAAAACTGAACTCAACTCATCCATTCTATACTATGTACACATTTCTTATTTTCTTTGAGAATTTAATACAGTGTATTTTGATCATATTCACTCCCCAACTCCTCCTAGGTTTGCCTCCACTTCCTATCCACCTAACCTTGCATCTTTCTTTTTTAATCCTAGAGTCTAATTTGTGCTATCTATATACTCTTGGCTATGTGGCCATTCACTGCAGTGTCGTGGACATACTAACGGCCTCACTCTTAATGAAAGCTGACCCTTCCTCTCACATCGGCTAACAATTGCCAATAGCTCCTCAGATAGGAATGGGATATCATGCTCCCCTCTGCTTTCTATGTTGCGTTTTTACTAACTTGAGCTTGTGCAGGTCTTGTCCATGCTCTCACAATTAACTGCCATGTTGTGTCCAAAAAACCTTGTGCCTATGTAGCCCTTGAAATCTTTCTACCCCCTTTTGATCAATGAGACTTAAAGGAAAGGGTGTGTTACAGGTCTCCCATTTAAGGCTAAGCACTCCTCAGCCTCCTATTTTCTGCATATTGGCCAGTTGTGAGTCTTTTTTTTTTTCATGGTCATCTGCCAAAAGAGGCTTCTCGGATGAGGGGTGAAGGATGCACTAACTCAGGGGTCTAACTACAAGTCATTAAGACTTGGTTTAACACTATGTGTATTTAGCAGAGTAATGGTGCAGGTTCTCCCCTAGGGCCTATGACCTGTTTGGCCAAAAGTTCCTGGTCACAATCAATATGCCAGGTATGGATTTCATCCTGTGGAAGGGTCTTACATCCAATCAGAAAGTAATTGTTTATTCCCATGACATTCATGCCACTATTGCCCCAGTGGGCATGTCTTTCCAGGCCAGCCATTGTTGAAGCTCATAGGTTGTAAGACTGATGATTTATTTTCCCCTCCAATAGCATTATAGCACTTTCCAGCACTGTGGGAGGAAGCTAGGAGGGCTGAAGCTTCCAGGTTTGTACCAGCTTGATTTCTCCATGCTCTGTCTCAAGTATGTGATACCTTCACTAATAGGGTCTTACTTTCAATTTATGGGGGGGGCAAGTAAGCAAGAACAATGGCAGTAGCATGTAATGTCTGAGGATCTATGGGACCTCACTGATCAACAACTGCAGAACAGGTACTTCATACCGGACACTGGCTTTTGTTCCTACGAGATACCACAGGCTAATGCATGTGTGCATATTTCAAAACATCACAATGTGCACCATAAATGTGTGATTTTATTAACTGATATTTCAATTTATAAAACTGAAGTAGGAATAAAAAACTGAATTACTCTTTCTTTCAGTCACAGGGTTTGATCTTCAGCTAAGAAATCCCAGATGTAATTTCTAAAGCAGCATGCCATGTTAGTCCATAAGATAATTTCCTCTGGGGAACAAACAGCAGGATAGCAGCCCTCTGGCAAGAACACTCCTTTTCTCTCAGTAAAACAAAGTTCATTTGTCTAATAGAAAGCAAAGGGGAAAATGAGCCCCAAACAAAAAAGAATTTATTTTCAAAACTATCCCATCTCAGCACAGCGATTGCCCAGGCTCATTTTTTATTTGAAGCCAGCATGCATTTTCAACAGCTACCACCCCTTTTTTTTAGAATTCTTATTTTTGGATGTGTGATCAATTGTTTCATGCTGGTTTCCCTCAGCAAGCTATAGGTTCACCCCAGCTGCAAAAATTTTCTAAACTCTAAGCAAAGCCTCCATAGGCAAAGTCAGGATGTGATCCTTCAAAGCCAAACAACATGGCTCTGTAGGAGTCTACTCAGGAATTTGGGCAAAGGATTATGGGAGAGGGAAAAGTTTGTAACTTCTCTCACTGTTAATCTGATCTAAAAAATGATTAAAAGCCATGTGTTGATTGACGTACTTAACTATCAGGGCTTTTGATGCACTGTTTATTTGAATAACTAAATTTTTCTAAACTAAATGCATACTATCAGCTATAATCTAAAAAAAAAAAAAAAAAACAATGTCAGAAACGTGGAGCAAGTCCTTCAGGGAGCACTCTGTGTTCCTGCCAAGTTTGGTACATAGTTTCTAGGCTTCCAGGCCAAAGTAAGTAACAGTTGGGATATCACCATAGACAAGAATTGACTACAGATTTCTCCTGGTGAGATAGTTTTATTCCTTGTCAGCTCTAGAGGTTATAATTTATTTTCTGGGGATTTCAGTAGAGTAGAACGTACAAGAAACAGCCTGAGAAAATGCTCACATTATTATATCTGAAAAATCTGATAAAAATAAATCTAAACCTATTTTTTTATCTTTGTTAAATTCAGTAGGCACTTAACGCACTATTCTCTAAACACAAGAATCTAAAAATTCAAGTGGAAGGTATCCCACATCCTAAATGTAACTCAGAAATCTTTGTGAGAAGATTACAGCAGCCACAGGACTTCACCATTCTCATTTCATCACAGTCATGCTACAAGGCAGGGACTCTGCTTTCCTCCCAAAATGTCTCTTTTGTCCTCAGCCCAAAGCCTCTCATTACTATCTTAAACTATCATAAAATTATATCTTGCATTGTAAACGCAAATTTAGTAGACACATGTTTATACACTCAGGGCAGACTGCTGGTTTGCAATCTCCATCCCTTCCCTCAGGAGTACTCTCCTCCAGATGTAATTCACTAAAAAGAAACTACATTTCCCATCATTTCTTGCAGCTTTTTCTGGTCATGTGATAGGTTTCTTACGAATATATTTGAGAAAGAACAACCAATCTGACTTTGGCATTGTCTCTCGAAAAAAAAAAAATCGCTTGCTTAATTTTCCATAACTCATACTTTAGAAAGTACATTTGGTAATGAGCCAATATCCACTGGGCCATTGAAGACAACCTTAGAAACTAGCAGAGCAACAGTACAGGAGGGAGCTGGGCTCCTGTATGACTTGACCTAGGCTTGTTACATTAGTCACCAACATTGAGCCACTGTGTTCTGGTATCTTACCAATATTCCAAAACCACAAATAATTGTTCAAACTAAAACTCTCTATACCTCATTCCTACTGGGGTCAGTGTTTTTCTGATTCTATGCAAAAGGAAGCGACTTGGAGATAAGTGACTTGAGCCATTGAGTTTAAACAACCCAGGAGTCTACAGGAGGCTTTTTTTTTTTTTTCTGCTTGACATTGGTTTTTCATCCTTTCGTTACCCGATGAACATTATTTAAAGTTCCAATTTTCTGTGTTCTTGCATTGAAACTTATTTCATCCTTTTTAACTGTCACTCAGAGAACACACATCAGTACATCTGCTTATTATTTAGTCTCTGCATGTGTCTGAAGAAGGGCAATCAAGCAATAGGATTATTTCACTGAGATTTGCCATATGTCCTGATATCTTCCCAAGAACTTTCATTAGAATAATGCTTAATCCAGAAGGCCTACAGAGGCTACAGGCATCAGCCTCAGGCATTAAAGTTCTGATACACAAATTTCTGTCACTGATATAAAGTTTCTTGATTGATATTCTACAATCCGGATTTATTCCAAGAAAAGAAACACCTTTGATCCCCTTTTAAAATAAAATTTTATTAAAATAACTAGCAAGTTCAGGGAGAAGCAGACAAAGGTAGGTTGGATAAACAACACCAAAAACAGTTAATAAAAGAATTAATTCCCACTGCTCTGCAGCTGAGGAGTGACTAGTTCACAGTTAGCACACTATGTTTTCTGAAGAGCTAGAGAACTCAACGGCTCCAAACATAAAGAAGTAGTAAGACAGAGAAATCAAATTGCCTTAATCTGATTAGCATGCATTTTGTACATGTGTTAGAATACCATCTTGAACCCCATTAATAAGGGATTATTAATAGATGATAATTAAGTTGGGCATGGTGGCACACACCTTTGATCCCAGCACTTTGGAGGCAGAGGCAGATGAATCTCTATGGTCTACGCAGCTGAATCTCTATGGTCTACACAGCAACTTACAGGACCTCTGGGTCACAGGGAGGCCCTGTCTCAAAAGACCAAATATATATATATATATATATATATATGTGTGTGTGTGTGTGTGTGTATGGTGTGTGTTAACTAAAAAATAAAATTTAGGACTAGAGAGATGGCTCAGTGGTGAAGAACACATACTGGTCTTACAGAGGATTGAACTTTATTTCTCAGCACTCATGTCAGCCAGCTCACAACCACCTATAACTCCAGCTCCAGGGGATCTGACACCTTCTTCTAGACTCAGCAAACAGCTATACTCATGCACACATATCCCTGCAGACACACACACACACACACACACACACACACACACACACACACACACACACACAAAGGAAATAAAACAAACCTTAAAATTATATAAGTGCATAATTACATTAACAGGATTTTACATGCTAGGTATGACTGCCAATCTTTCTGACATATAGAGAAAAAGATGACATTGTTTTTATATTTAATCTCACAGATAAGAGCATTTTCAAAGGAAACCATTTTAAAGATGATTTTCTGCTGAAAGAAACTCTGCTTCTGGTGCTCTATACTCTGGATGGAGGAGTAACTTAGGGTGTGCTTGCAGGGGAGCAGGAGAAAGAGGCAAGATGGAAAGAAACAGAATCTTCCTCAATCACTTTCTTTCACCTTTTACTAAGATTTCAGTTTAATATTTCATTCTTAAAAGATGTTGCCCAGGGCTAGAGAGAAGGCTTAGTGGTTAAGAGCACTGGCTGCTCTTGCAGAGGACATGGGTTTGAATCCCACCAGCGACATGGTGGCTAACCACCATTCTAATTCCAGTTCCAGGGGTCCACCCCCCTTCTGACCTTCACAGCCATTGCACAACACAACTGCATGTACATACATGCAGGCAATATATTCAAATACATAAAATAAAAATAATAAATAAAATATTAAAACATATATTTAAAAAAGATGTCTCTCAGTAAATGTTTTAAAAGAACTGATCTAGTCCAAACTAGATGAGAGAATTAGGAAAGTAAGAAATAAATCAAAGATCAAAAAACTGACTGTGGCTAGGCATGGTGGCGCACACCTTTAATCCTAACACTTGGGAGGCAGAGGCAAGTGGATCTTTGTGAGTTCAAGGCCAGCCTGGACTACAGAGTGAGTTCCAGGACAGCTGGGGCTACAGGGAGATCCTGTCTCAAAAAGACAAAAAAAAAGAAAAGAAAAAAAACTGACTGGTGGTAAAGCTAAGATGAGATACTGGTATTTTGACTTCTGGTCCTGAATTTTTATGGCCAGGTTACAGAAATGTTTAATACAAGGAGAGCTTGTGATAACACAGAATTAAAATAACACAACTGCTTTGCTGTTCATGTAACTCTATGAGCATCACCATCAGCGTTAAACTTGGGCTGGAGAGAAAGCCTAGCGGTTAAGAGCACCGACTGCTCTTACAGAGGCCCCGGGTTCGATCCCCAGGACCCACATGGTGGCTAAGAACCATCTGTAACTCCAATTCCAGGAGAACTCCAGTTCCAGGGGAATCCAAGACCCTCTTCTGACCTCCGCGGCATTGCACAACACGGGTGCACAAACCTATATGCTGACAGTACATTCATACACATACAAAAATAATAATAAATAAATAAATTTATTTTTATATAAAAAATCTTGTCTAATTTCCATTTAGCTTCTATTTCAGAAGTGTTCAGAATTTTAATATTCTACATATATTGTCAACAATTAAGTTACAAAAATTAGTATTTTCACAGCTATGCAGGTGTATTCTACAAGCCTAACTATAATTTTCAGGAATTCAGTTGTGTGGCTTGAAAGGATCATCAGAGCTGGGCTTGTTGATTGTTGACCTCCCATCAGAGAAAGAAGTGGTGGGAATGAGATCCTCACCTAAGCACCCAGACACTCCCCACGACATTTTATTTGCAATTCTGCTGTGACTGCTTGTAACCTCAGAGAGGGGGTAGAGTATATAGACCAGGGAAGGCTGAGGGAAGGGGCTTCATCTATGTCGCTATGGGCAAACCATCATCCACACTGGGGAAACACTTTCCAGTGTAAGATTGGGGGGGCACAGCCACACCCTTGTAAGTAACCCCTCATCTACACTCTGTAAATAAGCCCAATAAACTAATTGGTTTCCCTTGGTGAGCTTTGGTGGAACCTTGGTTTGTTATTGGGACCTTGTGTGTGTGTGTGGGGGGGTCGTCTATTATGTCTCCCTCAGGGCAAGAATTTGAGCAACCTTCCATTTTTTAAAAAGCAACCTTTTAGACAAAAAGGGAATTATGACACAGGAAACCAGGACAGTGTGTTAGGAAACATTCCAACACAACTTCAGAGACAGCTGTATGCTGTCCCTTACCCATCACCTCATCTTCACAGGTTTCAAGTTTCTTAGTTATTCTTTATTTTACATTTACATGTGTGTGCATGTATGCGCGTTGATGTGTGTGTGAATGTGCACATATGCCATGACACATATATGGAGATCAGAGGATAACTTGCAGGAACCTGTTCTCTCCTACCATGTGGGTCCCAGATACTGAACTCAGGTTTGGCCACAAGTAACTTTACTCTCTGAGCCATCTCACTGGGCCTATTTCTTAGACTTTAATGAGATTAATCCCTACAATTTAGGTTTCTTAAATCTGAAAATGTGGGATTCTGTTTTCTGAGAGATTTAGACAGCATGTAACAATTCAGTGTTCATCTCTGAATACAATTTATTACACAATAGGATGTGCCTACAAATCAATAGACTACTCAGGCCTCTCATTCTATGATTTCTCTTGTGTTTCTCTATTTTAAAAAGTGTTTTGTCTTACACTTTATTTTATGCACATGTAAGTGTGTGAGTGTGTGCACATGAGCCGCAGCCTGCATCTGGAAGTCAGAGGATATCTTGTGAGAGTTGGTTTTCTCCATCTACAATGTGGGTCCTTGAAATCAAATTCAGCTCCCTAGGCATGTTATCCTCTGATATCCATATATGTGCCATGGCACCTGAGTTCACACACACACACACACACACACACACACACACACACAGCCTGCAGTTTACAGCACTTCATGGTGATGCAATCCATCCTAGTGGAGAAGTCATGGCTGCAGATCTTAAAGCATCTGCTCCCCTTGCATCCCAGTCAGGAAGGAGAGGAAGATGGACACTCTGTGGGCATTGCATGACATATATGCTTATATACATGCAGGCAATACACTCATATAGGGTCTCCCTATAGCTCTGGCTGTCCTGGAACTTATTATGTAGACCAGGCTTGAACTCACAGAGATCCGCCTGCCTCTGCCTCCCAAGTGCTAGGATTACAGGTGTGTGCCACCAAGCCTGGCTTTTTTCTTTTTTTTAGGCCTGACTTTTGAAGCATTATGCCTTTCATAATGTACTATTGTCTTAATCACACTGGTGAATATTAATAAATATTCAATTAATATTTCAATCACTACATATTTTATGTAAGATATTGGAATAAAAAAATTAAGACATCAGACAATTACATGACTAGTACACAAGCAAGTAACTTGAATGATTTCTTTAAAAAAATAAGAAAAAAATATTGTTAGAACTACCCATTTAGGAAGGAAAAATAATACAATTTGCTACTAGTAGAGAATAATATTTATCTTGCCTAGACAGAAAGGAAGCCATAGAAAGAACACATGACAGGAAGAACATTTTTCTTTCTTTTTGGTATAGAATTATGCTTTTCATGACCAGTGAGTGGCTTTGTTTTTAGCTTACAGAATTTTTAAAAGGAGAACTTTATTATGGTTATTGTTTGTTTGACTTCTCAGCGAAGGACATATTTATATGCCCTTTCCAAAAAGCACACACAGATCTATGACCTACATTTGGGCAACATAAATACTAATTTAATTAATTTGGTAATTTTTAACATTTGGTATATTTTCCATGTAAGACACCAAAAGCAATAGACATAGTGTTATATGGAATGTGAATCACAACTACATTAATATCTTAACTCTATAACATCAATAGTTTTTTTACCTATTTCTAAAGTGCTAACAAAATCCTTAGGGGGAGTGGGTAGAGAGATGACTCAGTGGTTTAGAGTGCTGGCTGCTCTTGTAGAGGACCTGTGTTCATTTCCCAGTACTCACATGGTGGCTAACAACTGTCTGTAACTCTAGTTCCAAGGGATACAACACTCTCTTTTGACCTCTGTGGGCATTGCATGACATATATGCTTATATACATGCAGGCAATACACTCATATTCATAAAATAAAGGTAATAAAATATTACAAAAACAAAATTCTGAGATGTCAGATGCATAAATTCTGTTTTATACAGAGAGAAATAACATGAGAAAGCAAATCATTCCAAAGTTTTAAAAGATTATAAATTTGATACCATGTACCATTGCTGATGCCAAACTCAGACTAACATGTCATTTGTTCATCAATAGGATGGAAGTATAAATTAATCAGCTTTATTGTTTTAAGAATGTACAAGCATACCAATGTGTTTTGGTTGGTTCAATTTCTTATTTCAGATGAACTCAAATTAAGAGAAAATACATTTGTTATAATATTTGGGTGGATATATGAATCTCTGGAACAATATTTGAAATAGAATAAAATAATAAATCAAATTTTTGGATAGTTTTCACTGAGAGTACAGAAGGAACAAAAAGAGAAAACATTTGTTCTTTTTAGAATACTTGCCTCTATTAGTTCCTTAAATAATTTTACTCAGCTCCTTTTGATTTTATGTGAAAACTTTCACTATCATTACAGAGTTTAATGGGTAAAGCTCTACTTTCCCGCTCCTGTAGATCAATTCTTACATGCAAAGAGCTTTAAGTGATGTTTCTCTGTTCAAATGGAACCCTAATATATATGATTTTATGGTCAACCTAAAAAATGTTAGATATCTATTCTTTTCAGGAATGGTGAATAACAAGCTTTTTCTCCACAGTGGGTGTGATTCTGTCTCTGCAAAATATATTAATGATACAAGAAAGGAAGAAAGAGTTATCACACTTGGAATGTTGCACTAAGCATTTCCCTACGTGGCACAAAAGTTACCCAGGCTGAGCATGTTCAGAGGTTTCTGTAAAAAGTACATGAAGCCGGGCGTGGTGGTGCACGCCTTTAATCCTAGCACTTGGGAGGCAGAGGCGGATGTCTGTGAGTTCAAGGCCAGCCTGGTCTACAGAGCTACAGGGAAACCCTGTCTCAAAAAAAAAAAAAAAAAAAGTACACGAAAATAATTCTGGTAAAAAATTAAATTTGCTTCTACTTTTGTATATCTTGCGAGTACTACACGTTTTATTTGAATTATCTCATTTGTTTCTCAAAACATATTTGTATGTATAACTGCTATTCATCTCTTCACAGATGGGAAATTTGAGCTTCCAGAAGATAAACAGGTCATCTTAATGACAGCCAACATGTCATAGACTCCAAACACAAGCCTGTCACCCAGACAGGAGCTCTCTGTGATGACGCATACTGAGTGTCCCATGAATGCAGAGTAAAGTCAATACTCCCAGTAAGACCTCCCTCACCTGTCCCCAGAACCAACCCAGTAATTCTATCAAAGAGAGTCATTCCTCTGAGCTGATTTAAATGGTGTACAATGGACATTTTGTAGTGTCATTCCATACATTCTTTTCTTTTTTTTAAATTTTTATTATTTATTTTTTGTGTATGAATGTACTGTCTGCATGTAGGTTTGTGCACCCATGTTGTGCAATGCCGCGGAGGTCAGAAGAGGGTGTCTCAGATTCCCCTGGAACTGGAATTAAAGATGGTTCTCAGCTGCCATGTGGGTGCTGGGGATCGAACCTGGGTCCTCTGCAAGAGCAGTCAGCACTCTTTACCACTAGGCCTTCTCTCCAGCCCCAAATTCTTTTCTTTATCTATCAGGTGTGTCTAGCCTTTGGACATTGCTGCATGATAACATTGTTATTTACAAAGTTCTCACAAGAAAAAAAAAATCACAAAACACACAGAAAAAATCATACAGAAAAAAACTCATTGTTTTAAATACATTTACAGTTTTGTGTTGGATTTCATACATAGATATTCTCTGCCACACGTGGCCTGTGGGTTGCAGGTTGGAAATACTTTATAGGCTTTTTAAAATTTGCTGGGCGTGGTGGCACACTCCTTTAATCCCAGCACTCAGGAGGTGGAGGCAGATCTCTGTGAGTTCAAGGCCAGCCTGGTCTACAGAGAGAGCTTCAGGACAGCTAGGACTAAAGGGAGACCCTGACTCAAAAACAGCCCCCCAAAAAAATTAAATGCGAAGTTTTATGTGGTTCTGACAAAGACACCTCCCCTTTCATCAGAACCAAGATTGAATCATATGAATAAAGATCATACATGACCTAATATGTAACATTATATATCATCATATATGTCATAATATGTATATATAATATATATAACCTATCCTTTGGCATATGGTTAACCCAAGATGTTCAAGTGGCAAAATCTGATTAGGCTCAGTATTTATAGCCAAAATTCTAGGACACAAATAGTTTTTAATGCTGGACATGAATATGAACATAGAGGCTCTGGGGAGTTACTAGCATCATTTAGGAATGCAGAGCTAGGAGATGGGGAAAAATTGAATCCTAAATGGCATTTAATAACCCACTTGGCCAGTCCTCATCAGACTTTGCCTTTTACTTCTTTAAGCAAATCAATTCCCTGTACTACTTAAACCAGTTTGTTAGGTTTTTGTATTGCAACTGAATTCACCTAAATTAACACCTAACAAATGGGGGCTGCAAGGTGAACAGGTCTCTTAAGGAGTGATATTTTAGAGAATAACATTAAAGATGTGGATAGAACACATATAAATTTGTTCAAATTTACAATATTTTGTATATCACTGACTTCCTTTGTCCACTCATTTGCCTGTAAAACCATATTAAAATTTCTATATTTTCTTTGGCTCATAGTTTACCCTCAAAACAACACTATCAGATAGGTATTATTATTTCAACTTTATAGATAAGAAAGCTGAAATGACTTTACCAAGATAGTAAATCTATCAGATTTACCTATCTAAGAACAAGGATTTAAAACCAAGTCTTGTGAATCCAATCATATTTTTTTTATTTCTGCTTCCCTGAGCAGAGCTGTATTTCATCTACACATAAAATTGAAGGATAGACCTTGGTGTCGTGAGGTAGCTGGAAAACGCAGGAAGCGTCTTTAGTGCAGCAACATTTTGTTTTCTGTGTTTTGGTTTTTGGGGTTTTGTTTTTTTTTTTGTTTGTTTGTTTGTTTGTTTGTTTGTTTTTTTGTCTTTTTGAGACAGGATCTCCCTGTAGACCCAGCTGTCCTGGAACTCACTTGTAGACCAGGCTGGCCTTGAATTCACAAAGATCTGCCTGCCTCTGCCTCCCAAGTGCTAGGATTAAAGGCCTGCGCCACCACGCCCAGCATGCAGCAACACTTTGTAATGCTTCCTGAGAATACAATACATAAATGGTGCTCATGAAAGAAATATGGGCTTAACTATCTGTATTCTACCTCAACACCTAGGAATAGCCTTGAACTCCATTCTTGAATCACCAAGTGGACCATGTCGGATTTCTTCCATAGTCATTCTTCTCTATGGCAGATTCATCATGTTCCAAAAGTCCTTCTGGATTATCTATGGGTTTGTACAGTCCTTCCCACTAAATAGAGATATCTCAAAGTGCCAAATAATAATGACACCAGCAATAATCCCATGCTCATGAACAATGCAGTGATGTAGGTATCATTCTTATGATTGTTGTGCCTGTGATGAGACTAAGATTTAGAGCAAGTAAAAGTTTTTCCCAAGGCCAATAGCTGACTATGCTACTGTAACCTGCCTTAGTTCAGGATTACTACTCAATCTGCATTGTGGTAGGCATCACCCCACAAGTGCCAACACTTCACTCCCTGTCTAGTTCTATATCGTTGCTGTGAGATCATGCTAGCCAGAGCTGCTAAGGTTCCTTCCTAGTCTCTGCCAAATGAAAATTACCTAATTTTCCATGATCTACTTTGAGATTTATAACAATGGGTGATGATATATTATTGTATGAATTACTTATTAATAATGGTTTAATTTTAGTGTTCTTAGCATATTTCAACAATTTAAATATATTTCACAACACATTAGCATATCAATCATATGTTGTGACTAAGAAGCACTGAAAATACTACAAACTAAACACAGGTCAGTGAGGCTAGACCCAGAGGAGTCCTGAGAAGAGCAGTGGTTGGACTCAGCAGAGTTTCCACATTATAAAAACCACAACATGAGGGGCTGGAGAGATAGCCTAGTGGTTAAGAGCGCCAATCCCCAGCACCCACAAGGCGGCTGAAAACCCGTCTTTAATTCCAGTTCCAGGGGAATCTGGCACCCTCTTCTGACTCCACAGCATTGCACGACACGGGTGCATAAACCTACATGCAGACAGTACATTCATACACATATGAAAATAAATAAAATAAAATAAACCACAGCATGAGCCTCTTTGTGAACCAGTTCTAGCCTCTGTCCATTCACCACTAGTTGTCCCTATCAGAACTGTTCACACAGACAAAACCCTCCCATATCCTCCAACAAACAGACTTTAAAAAGTCATTGACCTAATGAGAGAACCCTCCTTTCAGTAAGCAGTATACCTGGAAAAAGTAAATAAATCTGTGATGGGATTTTTTTTTTTTGCATTAAAAAAATATTTATTAATTGAATGAATGTTTTCATTTTTTTAGTTTTTAATTGAATTTTATTGATACCTACAGCATTGGTGTCAACATTCACAAAACCTGTGCAAGTTCACCTGGACAAAAACCTAGCATAGAACTGCAGAAATGGGTAGCAGAGCCCAACCTTGGAAAAGGAAATATCGGTAGCAGATGGCAGTCAGGTGAAGAAGACCTGACCTTCTTTAGAAAAGAGACTCTGGATAGGCTGACTAGAGCTCAGGGGATGAGGTGACACTGAGGACAGAGCAGGGAGAGAAATTTGGCACAATAGACCCTAGCACAAATGACAGGAGGGATGAAGTTGGGGGTGGGAAGTCAGAGGCTGTGGGAGGGTTCCAAAGGAGAAGTGGGTATAATGGTGATTAAGACTGACTGAAAAAATATGTATGAAACATGGACAGGCTGCCTATACTCAGCTTCACCTACCCAGGGCTCAGGGAACATTGCAGAAGAGGGGGCAGAAAGATTGTAAGAGCTCTGTGATGTTTTATGGCATTGGTGGCTCTGAAAAAGTAAGCATGGCTAAGTGAAGAAAGTCTGTAAGAGTAAACATTTGGAATTAATATTCTATAAAACCTTGAATTCTATGTAATTAGAATAATATTGCAAATAGCTGTTCAGATTTCACTTGATTTATGGTATTTTTATTTCAAGCAATAATATTTTTAATATTGTCCTTAGATCTCAAAAAAGCATTTTGAAGCCAGGTGTGGTGGCGCACGACTTTAATCCTAACACTCGGCACTCGGGAGGCAGAGGCAGGTGGATCTTTGTGAGTTCAAGATCAGGCTGGTCTGCAGAGTAAGTTCCAGGACAGCTGTAGGTACAGGGAGACCCTGTCTCAAAAAGACCAAGGGAAAAAAAAAAACATTTTGAACCATCAGAGGCAGTTATTTCACTTCCATCATGCTTTTCAAACTACCAAGCCAAAAGACTTTCCCTTATTAGTGATAGGCACACAGATCCAATTATGGACTCAAATGAAAATGAAAGAAAGGTAAAAATTATCCAGCTTGCAGGTGATTGCAAACCGTCTGTCTGATGTGTGCAATAGGTCACAAAACCCCCAGAACATGCTCTTAACCACTGAGCTACTTCTTCAACCCCTTCACTGACTTTTGAATGAGACTTTTGTCTTTGCCTGTTTTCCGAGTTCCTGTTTTCGGAGTTCCCGTTTTCATGAGAATGCTGTTATCCCTACCCACTTTTCCCAGGAGCCATTCCTGCAGGGACAGGGACAGGGAGGGGCAAATGGACAGGGACAACACCACCCAGAAGAGAAACTGTCAAATCCCTTATAAAGAAGGCAGGCCACCAACCAAAACGACGATGTCCAGATCAAATTTCAAGCAAAAGATGGTGTAAGCATCCCAGAGGCCTCATTTTACATTCCACAATGGGCATGGTGTCACTGATTGGGTAATCTTTGAGTTGGCCTGTGCATATCCAGTATTTTGAAGTCATTTCCGCTTTTCCTAAAGGAAACAATCATATAAACACGTGAATTTTTATGTATACACTAACATACACATTCACATTTAATGTATGTGGCAAGCTTATTGCATAGGGAAAGCAGTTCTTTTCTCTAAGGGAAAGTCAAATTATAGGCATGGTACATGTATATATAGTTAAGATGTCTGCCTCTTAAAGAGGTGCATTGCCATTTCTGACATACCTCACTTGTATTAAGGAAGTTATTTACCTCTTTTCATTTTCTATCAATCCAACCTTTACAGTGGAATTTCCCATTAAAGTTACTGAATACTGACAGATACTATTTGTTGATTTTTGAGTTACTTTTGAATGAAAAAAAAATTTAAAGCTAAATTTTTATTGAAGCTCTGTGCATTTCATAAAAAATTACAAATCAAATCTAGACCTGTGTCCCCCTCACTGCACCCCCACCCCACCAGAGCTCATGCATTCTGCCAAACATGTTTTTCATCTTTTTCTCAGTCTCTCTGAAAATTCTTGATGCAGAAGTCCACTGTTTTGAGCAGAAGTTCACCATTTCAGTCAGTTCTTTGACCCAGTCTTTCTGTTGTTGTTGTTATTGTTGTGTTCCTTCCAATATGCATGACTCCAAAGTATGCATATATTCATGCCACATGTATCATAGGTTTTAGCATCTTCAACTTAGGAATGTTTTTATTGGTTAGGCTGAAAGATGTCATGTTTGAATTCTCCTCCTTGGCAAGCCCAAACCACCATCAGTTCTGCCCTTGTGCTCCACGCTGGGGTTTTCCCTTTTCATGGTCACCAAATGAGGTCCAGTAAGCACCTTGTCCTGTCTTGATCTTCCTGTACTGGTCTCCATGATACAGCCTGGGTAGTCTAACAGTGGAAGTCTATACTCTGAAGAGGCTGAAACCCCTTTAGTGGTTCAGTCCACAAGTTGGATGTCTCAGCAGTCCCCATCTGGCACTGAAGGTTTGGAGGATTCTTGGAGAGATATGAGTCTTCAGTCCATATTGGAAGGTTGAAAAGCTGTGTTTTATGTCTTTGAAGGATGGCAAAAGCAGTGGCAGCCTCAGGGTAGCTGCACTTGCCAGTAAGACAGGCAAAACAACTGTGCTCTTTTTTTTCTTACTTTTTGTCTTTTTACTAAGATCTCAAGTTTTATACCTGAAGTATAATTTCTCAGGACTTACTATTTATATATTTCTGGTTATACTTTCCTTTTGGATGTTTAAGGCCACACAGTGAGCCCAGATTAACCAAGGTTTTTGTTTTCTCAAGGGCACTTGAGGATCTGGTCCTCAAGGGTCACTCAGGTTTTAAGGGAGGGGAGGGATCTCCTGGCTGCTTTTGGCTTTTCAATCACCAGTTCCATCCACTAGAGGACAAAGTCAGGTCTTGCTAGACCAGGCTTCTCCCTTTGAAGCATGAGCAGACTTTCTTCTTTATAGACTGGACACTGGCTGAAGTCCCATTAGTGGATCTCCAAGACCTCCCTGCACAGGAAGACTGGTGACTTACATTTGCAGGACATTCCAAGAATGCCCCCATGCATAGTCCCCTAGGACTTAGTTAACTCTGAGGGCAAGGAACAAAGTTATCCCTTAAGACCCTCAGCCAAATTGGTATGGGCATTAAGCGTGGTCGTTAAGCATCCAGAAAGGCTATGTTACCCCAGCCTGATACTTTTAACTACTCTATAGTATTTTAGAAAAGGCTTGGACAAAAGCTCAAGCAGCCTTGTATAAGAAATACTAAAAAGCACTCCCATAAAATAAATACTATGGTTAGACACAATGTCATGACAAAAAACTAGTTTTTTTCCACATTCCTTTGATCTTATATTACTCTAAAATATGCATACATATCCTCCATCCATATGACAAAAATTCCTAACTCTGAAAATAAAATGGTAGCTTAGTTCTAGAACCTGTTAAGGGATTCACAATATAAGAGCACAGTTTTCAGATCATGAGGAATATAACATTAATGTTGCTCAGTTTGCCTTACAACTAGGTAATTGGCACTAGCATCCACAGATGAGGGATACCATTCGTCATTTGTTTTTTTGGGACTGTGTTACTTCACTTAACATGATATCTTCTAGTTCTATCCATTTACCTGCAAAGTTCATGATGCTTTTTTTTTTTTTTTTTACTGCTGCAGTTGAGGGGCACTTGGGTTGGTTCCAGCTCTTCGCTATTGTGAAGAGAGCTGTGCTTCAGGTGGTCCTGGGAAATCCTTGATCTAAACTCTGCACACTCTCAAATGAAAAATTTTATAGAATAGATCCTCAGAGATGTTCCTCAATAAATCAACAGCAAGTTCAGTTTAAAGATACTAAGCAGAATGAACATGAACATTATAAGTAGAGAAATAACTAAATGCTGATCAAACAAGAACTAAGATATGTATATTGTCTTAAATATTTTTGCTCTACATATTGCATAAGTGAGAAAATTGCATAATGGCACATTTTATTTTAATTGTTAATCTTATTATTAATATATTACTATATAAATCATAGAATAGTTAAAATGACTCTGTGTACTCACAAACCAAATTAATTATCAAATGTTATATTTGCTTTTTTATTTTTATTTACAGTTTTATTTTGTCTACCTTATATAAGTCAGTATCAATTTCTATACAATACACATATTTTAGTCTCTAATTACAATGTAATTATTATAAGAAAAATGTTAATAATTTCTTGATACTGCATGAGGATCTAAACCAGACCTACACATTGCATTTGGTGGTTATAGAGGTGCATATTTTGTTTCAAGTCTAATCCAGAGTGGATTATCTCTCCAGTTTATATTTGTCCCTTATTACAGAACCAGTTTGTTTTTCCTACAGAATGATGTCTATGCAGGACTTGCCAGTAGGTTTGAGCAATACTGAGTTTGTTCTTTTCTTATAATTCATTTTGAAAATGAAACATACTTAACAGGAACATTTATTTTCTAAAGATGTGTTAATTATTTATCAGTGATCATTTGCTATATTTTAACTTTTCTAAGTGTTTGCTAGAACTCAATTAGATAGCATTTTTTGTATCTTCTACCTATTTCACCATTGGATCAAGTGAGCCTGACCTCCAAATCCATCACATGTGGAATAAAAATGCAAGTCTCTGGAGAAATAGTGATAGGAACAAACGTAGGTCTTGACAAACCACGGTTTAATAGATAAAAAGGGAAAGACATGCAGGCGCTATGGCATGAGATAGTCCCGGGTCCTAATCCTGTCTTTGCCATTCACCATGTGATCCTGATAAGTCATCTAACCCATTTGAGTCTCAGTTTTCCTACCTGTAAAATAACTATGCTTTAATCCTGTGCTATATTTCAAAGTTATTGTGGAAATGAGATGAAATAACATATGTAAAGTGCTTTTTATATTGCCTGTCATAAAAGGGTCTTATGCATAAGAAATATAAATGATACATCAGTAAAGCATGCCATGGATTAATCTTCTGTTCTCAATCTGTTAAAATGTCTATTAAAAGGTGGAGTTTTTCACTCTCATTCTCATATCGCTACATGTAAAACTTTATGATTTTGTAATTACCATTATACTCCAACAGAATACATCACTTTGTACTATATACCATATATTTTCTTACCTTTAATCCTTTCCACTCACTGATAAATATTACTGAATAACTTAATAATTATTCTTTTTCCTTCTGGTTAAATGGAATGATATTTAAATATGAATCATAGATTTTGAATATATATTTTTTAAATTTTTATTTATTTTGTATGTGTATGAATGTACTGTCTGCATGTAGGTTTGTGCACCCATGTCATGCAATGCCAGGGAGGTCAGAAGAGGATGTCAGATTCCCCTGGAACTGGAGTCAAAGACAGTTCTCAGCTGCCATGTGGGTGCTGGGGATTGAACATGGGTCCTCTGCAAGAGCAGTTGGTGCTCTTAACTGCTAGGTCATCTCTCCAGCCCTAAGCCATTTTCTATGTCTTCCAAGAATACTATAATCAGACTATAAAATGGTGCTACAGGTCTGGATCTGGCCAGCATGATGGTGGAACACATTCACTCACTACCTTCATATCTAGTTCAGTCTCCATGAGGTCAATGATCATGGCAGCATAAAATTAGCCTACATTACCCTGAAATTCATCCATTCTAAATGATGGACAAGAAAGTGGGAGCTCCCTATTCCTGCTCTGAAGGTCATACTGCAACATGACAGTGTGGCTCAATAAAGGTCAGGACAGCCAGAGTTCCATTTAACTTCATTTATATATTTTCTCTAAGAAACTCAAAGCACTGCGTCTCATGTCTCATTCTGCTGCAACTGAATGAACAATTGTAAAACATTCTTCCATCTTGAAGGTGGGCTGGATTTACTGATTTCTATAGAACAGGAAAGGCAGGGGGAGTGATTTTACAGTGGAGAAATCCAGAAAACATTGTAGTACTTCAGCCATCTGTCAATGACAATGTAATTAGGCTTCAAGAACAAAAGCAGAAGTCTACAGTACAGTCACTCAGGCCCAGATCAACATCACCAAAGAGACTCCTAAGTTCTTCATTTATAAACTTTGTCCTTCCAAGACAGGAAGAAAGAGTTGACTTTCTAGAATCGGGAAAGAAATGAGATAAATCATTTAAGACAACAAGATTTCACTTACACCCGAAGAAGGAAACTAATTGTGAAACAACCAACCAAGTCATGTTTGTTCACTCTGTTTTGTGTTGTTTTGTTTTCTTATGACATTGATATACTCCACACAGTTCACTGGAACTCTTCCATTCTGTAGACTAAATGCAGCTCATTTCATGAATGGCTAATCAAATCTGATTTTGAATTACTGTCATTTAATTGGTAGAAATTTAGTTCTTTTTTAATTTTCTTGCTTTCTTTCTTGCTTTCTTTCTTGCTTGCTTTTTTTTTATTTTTGTCTTTTTGTCTTTTTGAGACAGGGTCTCCCTATAGCCCCAGCTGGCCTGGAACTCACTCTATAGACCAGGCTGGCCTTAAACTCACAGAGATCTGCCTACCTCTGCCTCCTGAGTGCCACCACACCCAGCTTAAAGATGGTTCTTAGCCACCATGTGGGTGTTGGGAATTGAACCTGGGTCCTCTGCAAGAGCAGCCGATACTCTTAACCGCTGAGCCATCTCTCCAGCCCCCAAAATTTAGTTCTTTAACAATAGTTGTAAATCCTGTCTAGAGCATGTGCTCTGTGTTAAGATATGATGAGAATGACAATTCATCTGAGTGGTACTCTAAACCAAATGTATAGCCTCTCTCTAACCATGAGTAAATAATCAGCCCAGGTAAACCGAGAAGCATTCCACAACATCTGGAGGCAGCAACTGTGAAGGTCATTGGTAATAAAAAAAGGTTTCGCATAACACAGGAGACTAAGGAGACATAGCTAAGTAGAATTTCTATTCTAAGGCTGAATCCTGTAGCAAGAGAGTAAATCTGGACTCTAGTTAATGGGGTTAGGTTATGTGCCAATATTAATTTCTTAGTGCCTTCTGGATCATGGTTAAAGAAAGTGGTGAAAGGAGGAGAACAAATAATGAATACATCGGGACTCTCTGTGCTACCTTTACAACTTTTCTGTAAATTAACATTGTTCTAAACAGTTTCACAAAAACTTTACATAGAAATGAAAGCATAAAACATAATTAGAGATAAATAGTCAAAATAAAATGCATCTGTATTAGTCACTTTTCTGTTGCTGTGATAAAACCACCATGAACAAGGGAACTTATAAAAGGAAGAGTTTATTTGAGCTTACGATTGACAGTTCCAGGGAATCAGAGTCCATTGTGGTGGGAAGCATGGTGGTCAGGGCTGGAGCAGCAAGCTGAGGGTCACATCTTGCAATGAGCACAGGAAGCAGAGAGAGAGAGACTGGAGACCACAAGGCTTGTTAAATTCACTAAGTCCACCCCCAATGACATACTTCCTCCAGCACAGCCACACTTTCTAAGACCTCCAAGAACAGTGCCACCAACCGGAGACAAAATGTCTGAATACTTAAAGCCTGTGGGGGGACACTCTCATTCAAACCACCACAGCATCTGATTAAAAATTTATCTTATTTTTTAACCAAGGTTTTAAAAGACTTTAAGTCCATATGTTTTCTACATATTGTCCCCATTGTAAACTAGTAATTTTATTTTGTTTTCTTCTAAGATTTTGTTTATTTTATGAGTTTGAGTGATTTGCCTACATGTATTTACATATATTTACATGCATGTTCCATGTGCATGACTGGTGCCTGCAGAAGCATGAGCTCCTTGGTACTGGAGTTATGGACAGGTGTTAGTCACCATGTGGGTGCTGTGAATTGAACCTAGGTCCTCTGCAAGAACAGCCAGTGCTCTTAACTACTGAGCCATCTCTCCAGCCATTTCTTTCATTTTTTAAAAGAAGTATCTACCTTTGTTTCACCCATGGTTCCTTGCAGTTTGAGGAAGTTATCATTTTATCTTTAGTTAGGAAACAAAAAGTTGAATGAATGCACACTCTCCATGTGGGAATAAAGTAATCTTGGCTGATTCTTAGGGCTCTCATCAACATGATCAGACTTATAGGAGCATTCGAAATTCTCCAAGGGAAAATTTCTATATCATATCCTGTTATTCTAAAAGAAGCATTGTATAAAATCTGCTCTACCTCTTGATTATTGAAACAAAATGCATCCATACTGATAACAACTAGGGCTATGTAAGGATCCCCCAACTAGTTCCACCAGGTTATGTAGCACATTTATGGCCAGAAAGGATAAACAACTATTTTCCCACATAGATGGCAATGATGAAACTTCAGTAGCAACTTAAAAAAATTTTTTTTCCTTCGGAGCAAAGTTTAATTCAGGGTAGCCGGGGCTAGGCTCAGGGGAGAGAGAGAGCCAAGCACAGAATGGCGTCTGGCTTGGGAATTTAAGGAAGAAGGTGGGAATGGGATTCAGTGAGAGTGGGGTGGGTCAGAATCTGGAATCTGGCTCCTGAAGGGCAGGGCAAAGTGGAAGATTCCTGAGTAATCAGTGGTGGGCTGTTTTGGCATAGCCAAAGGCTATGCCTGGTACAGCAGGTTCTTGGGCAACATGGATCTTAGGTGTCTCTGCATTCCAGTGGGCTTCTGGATCTCACAACCTGACATTCCAGCCTTTTGTTTCTATAGGACAAAGGGCAGAGGTCTGTCTTCTGTAGCTGCTTCAGAGACGATCAGGGGCGAAGTCCCGGGGGAATGGCTGTCAGGCTGGAGGATTAGAATCCAGTTTCCCATTTTGGCTGCTTGGGGTGCTCTGCCCGGGGTGAGTTTGGTCCAGATCAATAGTGGACAGTACTTAGTGGATGTTTTCTCTGCGACTGAAAAGACAGGCTGGTTGAGTCTTACATGAGTATACCAGTGCAGGGACTTCACAGTACAGGGTGCTACTGGGTGTATTAGCAGTTGGAGGGTCCCTGTCTAGGGAATGCAGAGGAAAAAAGGACATGTACCCTGGTTTGAGAAATTGGAAAAAGTTTTAGTACACAGAGCTCTAGAATGAGGGCCAGCTTTAATACATGGGGCTCCAGAATGAGAGCCATAACCATGAGAATATAAAAGGTGGTATTTTCTGGCATGGCACATTAAATCTGTCATCTATCTCTGAGATATTTTCTAACATGACATAGTAGATTCCTAACTTGGCATAGTAGGTCTCTCACCTATTTCTCTGATAATAACCTATTTCATTTTCTCTTCTTTAGATTACAGTTTCCCATTGGGGTGTTTAAAAACCACACAGTTAGCGCAGATAAATGAAGTTTGTTTTGGTGTTAAGGTCAGTTGAGGTTCTGGTCCTTAAGGGGTCACTCAGGCCTTGTGCCTGGCTCTCTTCATCAGTTCCATCTATGTGAGGACAAAGTCAGGCCTTGCTTGACCAGAGCTTCCCTTTGAAGCATGAGAAGTTTCTCCTCTATATGGACTTTCCTCCTTTGACTGGACACTGGCAGGATGAAGTCCTTTTAAGTGAATCTCCAAGACTTCTCTGGCTCGGGATGACTGGTGACTCGCTGCCACAGGACATGCACAAAGTTGGGGATGCAGGACCCTAGGACCCAAGTCGACCTCAGGGGTAGGGGCCAAAATATTGTCCCATCAAATCCCTCTTTCCAAATCAGATTAGAGCTTTAAGTGTGGTTGCTAAACCTCCAAGAGGATTGTTTGAATTAATTTGGTACATTAATTGCCATACAACTCCTAAGTAAAACTTGAATATTGACTTAAACACTGTTAATAAATTCTTAATTGCTGTGGCAAAAATATTCTGACTAATAATAAAAGCTCATGGTAGGAGCCTGGTAGTGGCTGCAGCACAGGCTAGGAAAGGATGCTATTTACTGGCTTGTGTTGCTGGCTCATATTCAGCCTATTGTATACAATATAGAAATATCTGGCCAAGCATGGCATTGCCCACAATGGGCACAGGCCAGTCCAATTAAGGCAATTATTGAGGTTTCTCAGCTCAGGTGTATCAAGTTGACATTAAACCTATGCAGTAAGTCCTACAATTTGTTCTTTAAGGTCTATGAAGGTCATTCAAGTACTCAAAGTACAATGATTTAAACCATGCAAGGCAAAAGTTTCTAACAACATAGCCCATGAAACAAACCCAAGATAATAAAGGGGTTAAAAGTACCTTCTCAAATGAAGGCCATGTCACTTGTCCCCAGATTTTGAATTATAGCTTTGAAAAGGAAAAGGAAGGGGGGGCATTGTCACATACCAGCAGCAGGCAGATAATACTTAGGGCTCACCCAAATTGGTTACATTTGCACTGTCCATGTGGTCACCGGAAGCAAAACCTAATTTTTCCCAAAGATATTAAAAGTAACATGTGCAAAGTATAACAGATATACAAAACAATTTTAGTATGTATGGGTAACTCTATATATATCTGTTTTACTTGAGGCTGTAACTAGATATATAGTACCTGGTAGGTGGAACACAATTTCTTGTATATGTCATAATTACATTATAGAATTTTTAAAAGTGAACAGTACTTCATGCATACACTCATAAATAAGGTTCTAATAAATACATTTGGCGATGACACTTTGTAAAGGTTGTGATAAGCAAAGGCACATGCATTGTAATCATACAGACATATCTTAATATGCTGTTTAACAATGTCATACACACACATTTATGCACACATTCCTTCAAGAGACTTTTATCGTAGTGGTTGTATTGAACCATCATATGCATTGGAAAAAATACCTTTAGAAACATTATTTAAAACATGTAGCTCTGGTTAATTGCACTGCCAAGGCACCTTTGGTTCTAAAACTATGATCTTATTGAAATACTTTAACAAGTGATGGAAAACAGAATTACAATAATTAAAGAACTGACAATATCAAAGGTACTTAGGCTGTTTCATTGGAGGGAAGGGATTGCAGGGGAAGCAATGTGCCACTGTCTAAGTACCAGAGTATGAATGAATCCAGGGATTTTTAAAATGGTCTCTGGTCAGAAGGACAGTGACATAGCACAGGAGAAAAAAAGAAAAATCTATTAGTGAACCCATAAGGGTAAAAAAATCAGGTCTTCAGACATCTGGAAACAAGAAAAAACTGGAAAAGAAAGTTTTTATTTGTAATACCTGTGGAAAAAATAATTTGGACAGATAAGAAATAAAACCTTCAGATGAACAGTGTAGAAACCTAGGAAGCCGGGTTCAACTCAGGCCTTTGAAAAAAAAATTTAAGAGGCATGCCAAAAGTAAACTTAATTTTTTGTTTGTGCACAACATAGAATAACACAAGTTTGAAGTGGCCACTTTGTTTTGACAAAAAACACAGAACATGGACATATGACAGTTACAAAGACACATTGAAGAACAGTTATAAGACACAGACAGGTTTGGACAGACACATGACCTAACTGTATCCATTAACTCTGAACAGTGGGAAAAAATCCCCTTTTCTCTAAAGTTGTCCTTCCTTGTCCAGGGCTGTAGACAATTATCACATTTACAAAGAATCACTTAGAGTTTAAGACATTTGCTTAGGTGGAAATAGACTGTATGCCCTACTGTGCTTTGCAGCACAGCCTGTTCTTGTACACCTGTGAAGGATGGTGGACTGGGTAAGCAGGAAAATCTGGTGGCTTGTGCATATTACCTGCTAATTTAATGAGAATAAATTTAGTTAGTGGAAAAATCAAAAGATCCCAGCCAAGTGAAAGATTACTCCCTGAGGCAAAAGCTGGATGCAGGTTGGGCAGGGCGTGGTCAACACACCTTCTTAATCTCAGACACAGGGGCTTGTATCCCAAAGCAGACAAAAATGGATTTCTGAATAAAATGGGGTTTATAAGGAAAAACAATGGAATGGAAAATGCCAAAATCTGAAATAATCCCTTAAAATTTAGGCAAAAGTTTTGTAAACAAAATATAAAAAACCGAAACACTGATTGTACAAAAGTAAAGAATGAAAATTGATTGTATTTAGAAATGGATGTAGTTATAAAGTCTGATGTGAATTTAGGCTTTTTGTCATGTGGGCATAAACAAGGGCATGCACAGACAAAGCCTCAAGATGGCGGCTAAGGAGTGGGTGTGGATTAGCATGGTTGCCTTAGGAATAATTGGCAGCATGTCTGTTTGAATGCCAGGCGGGAGAAAAAGCCACACATGGTGCATGGTGACTGGGGCTCTTAGTTTCAAACATCTCAGGACTAAACACCCTCTATATCCACTCAGGCATCCATGCCGCTTGCTTTATGGCAGGAATGTAAATGGTCAATGACAAACAACTTCACACAGCAATTTTTTAAACTTTCTTCTGGGCCAAAGACTATGTCTATGAGGATTCTGCAGTAGCCCTGTCAGGCCTCCAGCAACAGAGTCGTGAAGGGCCTAAAGGTCATGCCTTCCTTCCCAGAACAAGTGTATCAGGTAAATCCATTAGCTTTAGATGCAAGCCTATGATTATAAAACAGCTCCATGAAACAAATGGTTAACTAGTTTCAAACCCAAAACTTAGCACCTTTATGAAAACTCTAAATTAGGAGGTGAAAAATAAATCAGAGTAAAATTTGACTCTTAAGTTTGTAACAGTACTCAAGAAATTACTTGAGTCTGAAGCAAGTGCAGGTGTGAGAGGTGAGAAATGGCCCCCTATGACCAACCTCCAGCCCTGTCTGATGCATCACAAAAAATCTCTAACCTGCCTTTTTCATCAGAAAACTGAATAGTCTTTAGTAAAACCACCACAATTTTAGTCCTTTTTCAGCCTTTCCATACCCTCTCTTCCTAGGTAAGACAAACATCCACAACTCTCCCAGTGCAGGGACAGAAGCCCAAGCCATCTCAAACATGCACATTCCATCTTGCCCACATCCCTCTTACTGGCTCCAATAATATGTCTTGATGCATCCTTTTACTCAAAAAACAACTCTCATTCACACCTAAGGCCCAGGCCACTGACCAGATGGGATGGGAATAAGGCAGGGACCTTAAGCACCAGGGTCTCACTCTCTAGCCAGAGTTGTGTACAACACCCCTGTGGCCAGGAGCTGTTGAGTCCCAGGAGGACCTGCCCAATGCCAAGAACTAATTTCAATGGAGGACAGCTACCTGGTATTATTTTTTCTAACACCATGTTATTTACTGTTAGTGGAAAATTACCAATAGTCAAATACATCATGTGTAATTTCATGAATGCTGGGAATTAACACTCGCACACATGCTTTTCCTTTTTTTTGGTCTTTGGTCTTTTTGGGACAGGTGTCTCCCTTAGTCCAGCTGTGCCTGGAACTCACTCTGTAGACCAGGCTGACCTTGAAGCTATTACAAAGACGAACTGCCTGCATCCTGTCTCCCAAGGACTGGGAATTAAAAGGTGTTGTGCCACCATCAACCCAGTCTCCAAGGGGCAAAAAACTTGCCCCACCCAAAACAAAAATCCAGTTCAAGAATTCATTTCCAGTCCTGAATCTGGTCCATAGAGGTCTCAAAAAAAAATAGATAATTCCAAAGCAAGCAAGTTACCTTTTGAAGTAAACACAAAACCTAAATGGATCTTTAAACAGTCAGCTCTGATGTCGATTCCTATAGACAAAACCACAAGGTTGGAGATGGCACTGGCACATGCAGTGAGGCAGCAGAGAAGGAACAGTAAAAAGAAAGGAAAAAGGGCTGCAGAGGGGAGAGGGAAGGGGAGAGAAGAGGAGAGGGAGAAAAAGAAAAGTGAAGTCTTTTACTCTCAGAAAGAATAGAGAGAGGGACGTGAGCAAAAGCAAAGAATGCCTGCTGCACTACAAGCATTGTGGACCATTTACCAGAGTGCTTGGCAGAAGTCTCTCCAAAGCTGAGATCAGAGATCTAAGGTTACCTGTCCAGGCCAGCAATATTGTTAGCTAATTAGATCCTGGCCAGAGTAGTTAGAGGCAGAGTTCTCACTAATTCCTTGGAGAGGTTGAGTCTCTCTTAAAGACGTGTAGGAGACACTCCAAGAGGTGAGGCCCGGGGCCTCTCCTTTAGAGTGTGAGGCTCCCATAGTAGAGAGTCAGGAGGTGAGGAAAGGAACAGAGGAAAGAGAGGGAACGAGAGAGAGAGACGAGAGACCGAGAGAGAGAGAGAGAGAGGAGAAGGGTCCTGTAGAAGAGAAAATGATTTTTTAGTACCGCACCCACCCGAAGTGCTAAGGCGCATCCGCCCTAGTTCTAAGTGGGCGTCTCAGAGACCAGGGTCCGTGTGACCAGTGTGGATTCTCTGAAATTGGGGCCTGCAGTCTGTGAAGTCTAGGTCCCAAAATCACAGAGGAGGCCAAAATTTGGTCCAGATCTGTCCCCAGCATCCTGGTAATAGCAGCAACTGGAGGGAAAATGGGGGATCCCTGATTTTGGGCACTCAGGGATCCAAAAACAGAAATCGGCTATAATGGACATGGGAGACTAAGGAACATGGAGAAAGAGGATCGAAGGGAAGGTCAGTGGAAAGCAGTAGTTAAAGACAGGAACAGGAGGATGGAGGGAAGGCAGGATGGAAATGCAGTAGTTAGACAGGAAGTGCGAGGCAGAGGGGGCAGCTAAGGGGGCAGAACATAACAGGGTACACAGAAGGTAGGGTGGAGATGAATCTCCCCTTCACCCAGGTGCCCGCGCGGCCAGCCCGCAAGGTGACTTAGGAAGTCTTACCATGAGGGCCACATGTATAAACTCCGTGCTCCTCATCACGAGTGTGATGAGTCCCATGAGGTGAAACAACCAGCAGAACCCGTTAGGGCCCAATCAGATTTCGTAGCCGAGAGCTGTGGAACATAACACGCACTCAACTTAACTTTCATGCCACAGTCACACGGGAATAGAGATAGGTAGGAATAAGGAGGAGAGAGAAAGGTACCTTTGGCAGAAATGCTGTGGATGCTGTTGTACGCCTGCGCTCGGTATCCGGGCTTACCGGCTACCCCAAAGCTTGCTCCGAGGGGTGAGGGGGCGCGGAAAAAATGGCCATCCAAGTCACCAGCACCAGAAGTAAGGTTATGGTGCCCATCCCCCCCGGAATGAAAGGCACGAGGTCTAGAGTTCTTACGAAGCACAAGTTTAATTCAGGGTAGCCGGAGGCTAGAGACTCAGGGAGAAAAGAAGAGAGCCAAGCCACAACTTAAATTTTAAGTTTAATATAAGTCCAAGAAGGCAATGAAAAAAAGTTAGAAAATTATTCTCTTTTAAAAAAAATAAGGTGCAGCCAGGCTGGTGGTGCCACACCTTTAAACCTAGGCATTAGGGGCAGAGGGCAGGCGGATCTTGTTGAGTTCAAGGGCCAGCCTGGTTACACCAGAGTGAGTATCCAGGACAGTGGAGCTACAGAAGATACCCTGTCTCAAAAAGACCAAAATAATAATAATAATTAATAATAATAATAATAATAATGTGCTTCATTTACATTCTGTGTGCTATCTGAACCATGGCTTTATAGATAGTTCTGCGCTGGTTTTGATTGCTGCTCTTAAAAAAATTTGTTTGAAATGATTTCAAAGCCATGAATAAAACGTTTCAAGGTCTGTGTCAGTTTAATGTTGGTGACTGCATTGGCAAGCTTTGTTTGGCCCTTGGAGTTCTGGACTTCTTGTGCAGTGCTCTTTCCCGTGGGGACTTAAAAGAGAACACACAGAAACAGTCACAGTAGTGCACACAGCACTATGAAGAGGGGGCACATTGGGGACCTTGTCAGAAAGAAAACATCCTTATCTTCATCAACTCAAGGGAGCCCAGCAAACTCCTGGCCAACCTACATAACTTCATTATTGTTATTTCCACTGTCTGCATCTTCCATTGATGAAGCTTCTGGGCATGCTTACAAGTTGTGAAATCAAGGCCCATCCCTTCTTGCTAAAGTTTACAAATTTAAAACGTTCACAAAGAAACAAGTACAAAAAGCTTTGTCACACAGGAACAGAAAAGTTCCAGAAGAGCTAGGAATTTTCGATTATGAAGTCTTAAAGTGAAAAAGAGAGAGAAGGGGGAGAGAAAGCACATATAGGTGAAGACACAGGTGCTCGGGGTTCAAAGTTCTAGAGCTAGGAGAAAAGATGAGTTATTTTCCCCCCAGTCCAGGACTTAACAGCTACTCTACTTCTTTGGAAGGACATTCTGCCTTTTGAAAAGAAAAGTCACGGGGGCTGGAGAAATGGCCCAGCAGTTAAGAGCGCCAATGCTGCTTTTGCAGAGGACCCGGTTCGATCCCAGCACCACCATGGCGCTGAGAACGTCTTTAACTCAGTTCCAGGGAATTCCAACGCCTTTTTCTGACTCCGAGCATTGCACAACACGGTGCACGGACCTTCCATGCACACGTACATTCACTACACATACAAAAATAAAATTAAAAAAAGACAAGAAAAAAAGAAAAAAAAAAAAAGAAAGGAAGACCTCACATCCTCACCTTCCTGCAAGTTCTCAAGGAAGACTGAACCTAAGATCACCGGCATCATCAGCAAACAGCATTAGAAACAGTGAAGTCCCTAAGGGTCACGTTCCCTACTATTTACACATGCAAAAAGATTTGACCAACTCATCTCCGATGCTGTATTTCTCTCTCTCAAAATAAAGGAAAAGAGCTGAAGCAATGGCTCGGTTGTTATGAGTACTGGCTGCTCTTGCAGAGGACCTGGGTTTTGTTCCCGGCACTCACATAGCAGCTATTAACTGTAACTCCAGTTCCAGGGTTCTTCTTGTGACTTCTGTGGGCATTGCATGGCACGGACGCACTTGCAGGCAACATACTCATATAGTCAAAATAAAAACTTGCCAGGCATGGTGGCGCATGCTTTTTTAAATTTATTTATTTTTTATGTGTGTGAATGTTGGTGCACGCTTGTCGTGCAATGCCGCGGAGGTCAGAAGAAGGCATCAGATTCTCCTAGAACTGGAGTCGAAGACACTTCTTAGCCGCCATGTGGGTGCTGGGAATCCAACCCCAGTCCTCTGCCATAGCAGTTGGTGCTCTTAACTGCTGAGTCATCTCTCCAGGAGCCCTGGCGCTTGCTTTTAACTCCAGCACTCGGGAGACAGTGGCAGGCGGATTTCTCTGTGAGTTCAAGCCAAGCCTGTGTCTACAAAGCAAAGAAAACAAAAAAAAAAAAAAAAGGGAGACCCTGTCTCAAAAAGCCAAAAAAAAAAAAACCTAATAAAAGAAAATAAGGAAAGATCACTGAATGGGGGTGAGTTCATTCAAACAACCCCTGTTAATTCAATTAAAAATAAAAGTACTCAAATAAAGTACCAGCCAATGGGTGATTTGCTGTTTAGCGTCACCATCTGCTGGCGAAAATCTGTCTCTACCACATCTCTCTAGGCTGAACTGCCTGATTAATTGCCATATTCAATGAGAGGACTGTCTGTAAGGTTCTTGCATAGAAGGTTTCTTACAGTTAACCAATCCTGGTTATTATTTTAGTAGTTTCTCATGTCTCTCCCTCTGACATTGATATTTGAAATCACATCTTCATGAAATCCTAGGTATAAACAACTGCACTCTGAGAGGTCTATCAACATTCTGGAGGAATTAGCACACACCCAGCATAAATCACACCATTTAATAGGGAAATAAAAAGAAAAGAAGATTTCACAACCTTTCTTCCTGATTCATTTCAGTGTTTAACAATTCCTGTCAGGAAATTCCTCAATTATTCTAACCTAACTACCTTATGCTGCCGTTTATTTCCTCATGTTTGGCTTCAATGGAGATAGAGAACAGATGGTCACTATTCTTTGCATAATACTGATAATAATGTTTTATGGGTTCAAAAATTTAGTAAATCTTTTCAAAAATTATTTCTTCCTTGCAACAGGAATGTCTGCTTTCTTCAATTTTGCCTATTTTAAGCCAACATCTGTATATACCATATATCTGAAAGATGGTAAGTGATTTTTTAAGATCTCTTTGGGAGCATTTCTGGAATTTAAATATAAAATAAATTTTTTCTAATGTATATATTCTAGGTTTTTTATGAATGAAATTTTTACTGCCACAAATACATAAAATTCATTTATATTAATGAATTACAATGTTATGTTTTCCATGAAACATATATATTAATATAATATTCAACTGAAGGTTGATATTATATATATATGTGACAGTTTATTTTCCCAATCTCTCTTCATCTTAATTCAATTTAATAATTTTTAGAGAATGAGTCCTTGAAATCCCAGATCATGTGAGCCCCCATTCAGTGATTCATGACTTTTAAACCTCTCTATCCACATAAATACCAGGTTTCACTTTGGAATTAGTATTTTATAATTTCTTAATTACTGAAATTAGTTGTTAGGAGCTGAATAAGCTCAAATACTCCTTGCAAAAACCCCTAAATTCATTGGCATGAAACACATCTCTTATGACTATGCATGGTTTATTACAAAGTGGGAGACTGGAATATGGATTAACAAAAGAACTGCGTTTAATGCATTTCAAGTTTTTTGATGGTTTAACATTAAAATTTGAGGACATCGTGGGTCTATGGAAAATTGTCTATATAAAGTTTAACTCTTGGGCTGGGGAGGAGATACAATGGTTAAAACACTTGGCATTGAACATATAACATAACAGCTGGAGTTTGGATCCCTTGCACCCCAATGAAAGCCCAGTGGGCATGGCAGCCATCTNAAAATCTGTCTACCACATCCTTCTAGGCTGAACTGCCTGATTAATTGCCATATTCAAATGAGAGACTGCTGGTAAGGTTCTTTGCATAGAGGTTTCTACATGGTTAACCAATCCTGGTTATTATTTAGTAGTTTCTCATGTCTCTCCCTCTGACATTGATATTTGAAATCACATCTTCATGAAATCCTAGGTATAAACAACTGCACTCTGAGAGGTCTATCAACATTCTGGAGGAATTAGCACACACCCAGCATAAATCACACCATTTAATAGGGAAATAAAAAGAAACTAAGAAGATTTCACAACCTTTCTTCCTGATTCATTTCAGTGTTTAACAATCCTGTCAGGAAATTCCTCAATTATTCTAACCTAACTACCTTATGCTGCCGTTTATTTCCTCATGTTTTGGCTTCAATGGAGATAGAGAACAGATGGTCACTATTCTTTGCATAATACTGATAATAATGTTTTATGGGTTCAAAAATTTAGTAAATCTTTTCAAAATTATTTTCTTCCTTGCAACAGAAATGTCTGCTTTCTTCAATTTTGCCTATTTTAAGCCAACATCTGTATATACCATATATCTGAAAGATGGTAAGTGATTTTTTTAAGATCTCTTTGGGGAGATTTCTGGAATTAAATATAAAATAAATTTTTTCTAATGTATATATTCTAGGTTTTTTATGAATGAAATTTTTACTGCCACAAATACATAAAATTCATTTATATTAATGAATTACAATGTTATGTTTCCATGAACATATATATTATATAATATTCAAACTGAATGAATATTATATATATATGTGACAGTTTATTTCCCAATCTCTCTTCCAATCTTAATTCAATTTAATAAATTTTAGAGAATGAGTCCTTGAAATCCCAGATCATGTGAGCCCCCATTCAGTGATTCATGACTTTTAAACCTCTCTATCCACAAAAATACCAGGTTTCACTTTGGAATTAGTATTTATAAATTTCTTAATTACTTTGAAATTAGTTGTTAGGAGCTGAATAAGCTCAATATCCCTTGAAAACCCCTAAATTCATTTGGCATAGAAACCACATCTCTTATTGACTATGCATGGTTTATACAAAGTGGAGACTGGAATATGGATTGAACAAAAGAACTGGTTAATGCATTTCAAGTTTTTGATGGTTAATTAAAATTGAGACTATCTTGTGGGTCTATGAAATTGTCTATATAAAGTTTAACTCTTGGGCTGGGGAGGAGATACAATGGTTAAAACACTTGGCATTGAACATATAACATAACAGCTGGAGTTTGGATCCCTTGCACCCCAATGAAAGCCCAGTGGGCATGGCAGCCATCTATAATCCCAGGACTAAGGAAGGTGGTTCTGAAATATCCCTGGATCAAGATGACTAGTTAGACTATACGAAACTGGTAAGCTCTGAATTCAGCAAGAGACCTTGCCTCAGAGAAATTTCCGGAAGACATCTAGTGCCGATATTTTCACACAAATGCATGTGGCCCTGCACACACGTGCACCTCCACACATAGATGCATATACTACATTCCATGAAGTTTGATTCATTAAAAAATATTAATTTATTTTTATGTTGTGTATATGAGTGTTTTGCCTGCATGTAAGTGTACCATGTTCATGCAATTCCTGCAGGGGCCAGAAGAGGGCATCAGGTCCCCTGGAACTAAAGTTATAGATGCTTGTCACCTACCATGTGCGCGCTGGGAACCAAAGTCTCTGGTCCTCGGCAAAAGCAGCCAGTGCTCTTAAGCACTGAACCATCTCTCCAGCCCCAAAGTTTGATTCTTCACACTAAACCCAAACTCCTTGGAACCACTGATACTATTTTCAGTTTTATTTTAAGCCAGCATGCTGGTCCATTAAGCAACTTTATAAGTAACAGAAAGTGATGATCCTGATAGTCTTCTTTTTAATTCTAATTTTAAAAATATTGGAGATTCTGCCATTAAGATAGTTATTCCACTAAGCACCTTATTATAAAGTGATTTTTCAGTGCCAATCCTATCTCTAGAGTTGGTTATACAAAGAAACCCCTTCATTAAATTAACAGAAAGCAGATGCTTCTTTCATCCCGAGATGTCAGAAATGGAGAAACATTATTGTACAAATTACTGGACAAATCTCTGGAGTTCATTAATTTCCTCTTCCCTTGAGGTCCAGTTATAAGAACAAAATTAGCTTCCATGAATACATACATTTGGCTCATCTCTTCTCTCACTTGGTTTTACAAACATGAATGTTCACTTGGTTTTGCCAACTTTTTATTGAATTTTTACGATTTTCATAGACTATAATTTGATGGTATTTAGCTCCCCTCCCCACCCACACTTTTCCTCATTGTCTCACCCAACCGATTTAATGTACTCTATCAGTAAAATAAGACCTATAGAGTCTAATTTGTGTCTCCAAATGTCCTTCAGTGTGGGACCATCCCCTGGAACCTGGTTAACCTCTAAAGAGGCCTGAAACTTGAAAGAGGCTGTCTCTGCCTCTCCAGGCAGCCCTCTGTTGGCCACAGTTTCCTTAAGTGGAGTTGAAGCTCCTTGCCCTCTTCTTCATGTCTATGTTGGGAGTTTTTCTGGTTTGAACTTGCATGGCTTATGCATGCTGTCACTGTTGCTATGAGTTCATATGAATAACTGACCAGCTGTCTGGAAAACTCTGCTTCCCTGTGGATGACAATGAGGTTTTGTCAACTTTTGAACAAGGTATCCTGATTCCCAAAATGTATTTGGATTCCTGCTTCCTGGAAGAAGAAAAAAAAAAAAAGGCAGAAAACAGACTGCATAACACAGTTAAGCCAAAACTTTATCTGAGTAGTATTTGGAGGTTACCCAGGAAGGATCAAATGTCCAAAATGTTTCTCTAAGTTTCTTTAAATTCAGACATTACTGAGAAAGTTCTCAGTCTTTTAGCCTGGAGAGTTAATGTTCTAATTCTATTAAACTTGCTAATTAAAACACCCTTTCTCCTCAGTACTAACTACTCAATCCAAAAATTATATTCATAACAAGGAGTTATCTCAACTATAGTCATCTGAATATTATGCAATTTAACATAAAAATAAGAAACGTTCAAGAAATTTAAGAAAATGTATTTGAAGGGCAGTAAGAACACAGATGGCTTTTTTCCTTTGACAACTCTAATAAAGCCTTCAAAAGCCATGCAGCCTGAACTATCAATGGCTTCGATTTATCTAATACTCAGCAAAAGGCTTTGCTAGCCTCTCCAGCGAATGATTTGACAAAATAAAACTCTCAATTTGAACCATATTACATGGTATATTAGGCAGAAGAAGCCAAGAGCAGAAGGCAATCATCGGACGCGAGCTCCGTGAAGCAAATTTACAGGAACTGTTAGTAAATTTACTGGATCATTGCTTTTGGAATTCCATATAAACTATGCAGGTCCCTGTATTTAGAAACAGTGAGCATCTGCCTCGTGCAATGTCAAAGGATAGTAAGCTGCTTGCAAATATTACTTTTGTGGAGAATATACTGCATTTGGTTGAGCTTTTTCTTATGGATCCAGACAAATGCAATTCAATCCTTATTCAAATATAGAGAGGGATAACCTTTCAAAACCAATAACAGAAAATTGCTTTTGGAAAGTCAATAGAAAACACACTTCCACTTGGTATCTTAGTACATGGCTACCACAGATTGCCTTCCTGTGTGTAATTTCCAGCAGCTCTCCAGGTGAAAGTGCTCACTACCAAGAGCAAAAGCCCAATAAACAGAAGCCTGCTGCCATCTACAGGAACTGTGGAAGAGGATCTTAAATATTTGAGTATTTTTTTTAATTCAAAGAACCTTATTGTAGAGAAATTCTATATAATAAGAAAATGTGAAAAAGCTCCTTGTTTATCAGAAATTTCTAAGTAATCTCTGATTTTCTGCACATCAGTAAGATTTTATTTTCTAAATGAAGAAACATTTATTTAGCTTTTAAAAATACCTTAAAGTACCATCAACGGGATGGTACTTTTTCTATGCCTTTGTGTTCCCTTCTGATAACATCCATATCCAATATATCTACTTAGAAAATAGATAATTTTTAGTATCAGTAGGCTTTGTCCACAAATTTTTAAAAAATAAACATGCTTCAAGTTCCCACTGTCATGGGCAAAGCTGCTCTATCTGCCTCTGTGGACTGTGTCCTCTTAACTCTGAGCCTAAAAAACTGCTCTATCAGATACTCTCACAGTATCTGATAGAACAGTTTTTTATCAGATACTGTCACAGTAAACAGAAAAGTAAGTAATACAAAGGTTCACTTTTTATATTTCCATAAGTATATGCTGTATTTTGAAAGCTCAAGGTATTTACAGAGACTGTGTCTGACCCTAAGTGATAAATAACCCAGGCAAATATTTATTAACTTTAAAATGCATGCATAGATATGACAGGCAGGTTCTTTTGTTCACTGCCTACACCACAATAATGTGAAGGTTTTATGTATTCTGACTGCAATCCAGGTTAGTGCAAGTAACTTTAGCATAGATAAGACAATATTCTCAATACCAATGAATATGCAAATTGTGTTAAACAAAAATCTTTAACAACTTCAATTTCAAAATGTAAACTTTTGGCAAATAGTTTGCTATTTATAGAACATTCTTTAGCTAAAATATACTGACAGCCTTTTAGAATATTAATAAATAATTTTCTACTTTTTTCCACAGTATCCAACTTTATGTGGGCCATAGTCTAGGTGACATGTAATTCTGACTAAACAATTTTAAATAAGGAAACTATTTTTGTCATAGTGAAAAATTATGAATGCATGAGGAAGGAACTGACTTTTTAGTCAATATTCTTTTTCTTAATGGTGCTAGGGATTGGGTCCTGGTCTTGCAAGTCCCCCACAAGCTCTCTACTGTGAAGCTAACCCCCAACCCTAAGTGGGCTTTGCAAATACACACAAGGTACAAAGTCAAGGCATACGTTGCAGTAACTTTGCAAATTTTATGTAACTACACTAAATAACCACATATTGTAAACTGGATGAATGGATAATGCAATTTTTCCAAATAATTTTGCAAATGGCCTCCATTCTTTCTAAGCTGAATGTCACAAGTGGAAACAAGCTAAAACCAATAAATACTGGCTCAAAATGAGTAAATCTCAAAGGATCTTCTGCTTAATAAATCCATAATAAAAATGAAATAGTTATCATTTAACATTTCTTTGTATATATCCAAATGATAGTACAGATTAGGCAGAACTATGATAGTGTGGAGAAAACATAGAGTTAGGAATCTGTGCATGGAGGCTCAGGCCTGTAATCCCAGAAATATGGAGCCTGAGAGGGGAAAAGCAAGAGACCAAAGAGAGGCACGGATACAAAATGAGCTGCGGAACAGTCCAAACTAGAGTATGAGACTCTATCTCAAAAATGAAGAAGGAGGAGGAGGAAAAGGAGGAGGAGGAGGAGGAGGGGGAGGAGGAGGAGGAGGAGGAGGAGGAGGAGGA
>VZQC01004854.1:231208-277716 GCA_009823505.1 Rhizomys pruinosus
CATTGCTCTTGTGCTGACTCATTAAGGAGAGTGCATGTTGTGGCACCTGCACATACATCATATACACACAATAATAATAAATAAAATAATTCTTAAAAATCTTAAGATTGCTCATAATTGATTAAATTTTAGGTTTATATGCCAGACACCATTATATTATCAGTATATTACTAGTATTTTAGATATGTGGTAAAGTGGATATTGCTATTCCTGTTTTGATTTTTGTTGTTGTTGTTTTTTTCACAGAGAACAAGGAAGATGAATAAGTTACCAACTATTGCCTAGTTTGGCCAAGATTCAAGCAAAGAGTCGGCTTCAGAGCTCACACTGGCATTCACCACAACATGCAACAGGCAGAAATAACAGCCAAAGATATGCCCTGTATCAATATTTGAATCTTAAAAAAAAATTTTAGGGCCAGGCATGGTGGTGCACACCTTTACTTCCAGTGCTCAGAGGCAGAGGCCAGCCTGGTCTGCATAATGATTCCAGGACAGCTGGGGCTCCAGGAAGATCCTGTCTCAAAAAGACCAAAAAAAATGGATTTTTAAAAATTTCTTTATTTTATAATATGCAATGTACCCTGTAAAACATCACACAAACTTATGATTATGATACTCCTATTAGTCTCAAAACTAATAATAATTGATCTTATCCTGGTTTTTCATTTTACAGATCCACATGTTCAAGAATATTTCTTAAACATTTACATTGGACAATGAGCCAAATACAGTCTGTTCTTCAATAACATTCCAAAACAACCATGTAAATGAAAAAAGAATTAAATTTTGATGGAGGGTGTCTGATAATTTCAAAAGGAAGAGATTACCTAAAGGCTTACTGGTAGATGTAGAAGAGTAAATTGAATCTTAAAGAATGAGTTGAGTTCAGATAAATGTTTAATGGATGAGAAAGAGAGTCCTGGTATAAAGGAATTGTGAGCAGGAGTACCAGATGGGAAAGGGCTTGGTGAACAAAAAAGAGAGGCCCGCTGCCAGAAGCACATGTTGGAAGAAGAAATCTTGAAAGGAGATGAAAAAGGATCCGGAAAACTGGATAATTCTGTAAATAAGGGTATGAGCTAAAAAGCAGCAAAGCATGAAACGGATCAGTATGCTAGTGAGCTAGACCTAGGAAGAGAACCGCAGGGACAGCAGTGGACAGGGGGTGCAGCACAGTAAGAGCAGTGGGTTGTAGAACCCAAGGATCCCGGGGAACAAATGAGAGCGAAGTGTGTGAAAGGACACTAGGTCCATGAGACCAAGAGACAAAGCCACAAATATTAATCCCAGACACAGAAAAACAGACCGTAATCCCATCTTGAAATGTTCCACTACAGAGGGCAACAGAATTATCAGGGAATACGTTTAGCAGACACTTTTAAAATGCTACACCAAAATTCAGGGGCAAAAGCAGATTTAAATCTGGACACAAATGATGGCTGCTGCCTACAAATTAGGTGCAGAGTCTGTTAAAAGAACAGGTGCAACAAGGAACCATGTAATACAGAGGAAGAGGAACAAAGACTCAAAAGTCTCCAGGAAACATGGAGATGGAGAGGGGCAAGGAGAAGAAAAGGAAAGAAGAAAAAATAATTCATCACAACGATAGAATTTCAGGCATAGTGTCATTAGAAAATTACAAGTTGTGGTAGTTTTGATTGAGAGTATGTAGTAGACAGTATTAACTCCTTGTAGGTAAAAGGTGGGAAAACCCACAGAACTCCCCCTAGAGCAATTACTAAACTACTGGTGTATCTCAAAGGGATTGTGGTAGGCAAAGCAAGGACTCTCTTAAGGTGTCTAAATCTAATTCCTTAGAACTTATGAATACATTACTTTATATGACAAAAGGGACTTCACGGATGTTATTAAATATAAAATTTGGACATCCTAAATGTAACTACTGAACCCTCACAAGTTAAAGAAGAAGGTAGCAGACTGATTGAAAGTGGTCAAGTGATAAAAAGTTTTGACTCATCATTTCTGGCTGGACCACAAACAAAGCATGCAGGCCCTGGAAAGGCAAGGGACCAGATTCTTCCTGGAACCTCCAAAACTTCTGGCAATGTCCTGATTTTAGCCCAGTGAGAGCCATTTCGGACTTCTAACCTACAGGATTTTAAGAGTGGGAGGAAACCTTCACTGCAGATACATCTGCCAAATCATTGATTTCCAGAATATATAAACTACTCAAAAAACAAAGAAGAAAACAAATGACCCACTCAATAGATGGAGCAAAGAGCTGAACAGAGACGTCACAAGTGAGGAATTAGAGATGGCTGAGAAACATCATAAGAAGTGTTCATCATCATTAGGAAATGCATCATTGGGAATTTGCATTAAGGAAATGCAAATCAAAACCACTTTAAGATATCATCTTACTCCAATAAGACTGGCTAGGATCAAGAAAACAAATGATACCAAGTGCTGGAGAGACTGTGGGGAAAGGGAAACACTCATCCACTGCTGGTGGGAATGTAAACTCATACAGCCACTATGGAAAGCAGTGTAGAGAACCCTTGGAAGACTTGGGATGAACTTGCCAACTGACCCTGCCATACCACTCCTGGGTATGTACCCACAAGACTCATCTTACTGCAGAGATACATGCGGTAATGATGCGGTAAATGTGGTAAACAGCCATGTTTATTTCAGCTCTCTTCACAATAGCAAGGAGCTGGAACCAACCCAAGTGCCCCTCAACTGATGAGTGGATAGAGAAAATGTAGTACATCTACACAATGGAGTTCTATGCTGTGGTAAAGAAAGATGATATCATGAGATTTGAAGGTAAATGGATGGAGCTAGAAGATATCATGCTGAGTGAAGTAACACAGTCCCAGAAAAACGAACGATGAATGGTATCCCTCATCTGTGGGTGCTAGCACCAATTACCTAATTGTATGGCAAAATGAGCAACGTCAATGTGATCTGAAAACAATTGTGCTCTTATATTGTGAATCCCTTAAAAAATAAATAAAAAAAAGAAAATTGATGTGTGCTATTTCTAACACAGTGAATCTGTGGCTACAGCAGCTGTACATACAGGAAATTTGGAGCATTTCAGAAAAGGCATGAAACAAGTTACTACTTTTCAAATGAACACTTGAGCAGTTCCGGGGTTAGGAGATCTGGTATCAGATCTCACTACTGCAAATTACTTTATTATTTTATGTCTTCGTTTCCTTGAATATTATGTGAAGGTAATGTCTCCCTAAAAGATGTGTTGAAAAACTTAAAAAGATAGCATCCATAAGATCGGTACTAACAAAGCAAAGGCTCTGTGTTCATTATTACTACAGGGAGATAAGAAGTAAGAGGGTTAGGAAAAGCTGAGACCCTCTCAGTGAGCTCAAGGGCACATGATTACTTTGAACTGATCCAGTCCACAAGGCCAGTTGTCTTGGCCCCAGTAAAAACATGCTTTTATTCCATGCCGCATTCTTTGTGGCAGAGACTAATAACTTCCCCCTGCACTTTAGAAATACTAGTCCCTGAATTTTCTCCTGGAAAATGGCCACACAACTACACAGCACCTTTCACATCTTCCCCAGCATATAGATGTGTGCACATGTACATGGGATGTGCATAGAACAGAAACATTCCATTTAAGAACTACTGTCTAGAAAGGAAGTTGCTTAGACTCCACCTTCTCCTTCCTGATCCCAAAGTCTAGAACCTGAACAAGGTAAACCAGCTCTACCAATGGAGGAGAAGACATACCATATCCTAGGGAACAAGGGACAAAAACTGAAAGGAGGGGATGGAGAGATGTCTCAGCAGTTAAGAGCACCAACTACTCTTGCAGGGACCCAGGTTCAGATTGACAGCACCCAAGAACCGTCTTTAACTCCAGTTCTGGGGAATCTGACACCCTCTTCTGACCTCCTGCAGCCTTGTACAACATGGGTACACCAACCTACATGCAGACAGTACACTCATCACATAAAAAATAATTTTAGGAAAATTATAAAATACCTTTTGAAAAAAAGTGAAAGGAAAAGAGACTCCTGGCAACCTCCTAGAAGAAGAGTGCTTGCCCCCCCATCATCCACCCACCTATGGCCTATCACAGGAGAGGAAAATCAACCTCTGTTTTGTCTTAGCCACTTGATCTCTCTCTGCATGTTCTCTATAAATAACTTAAGAAAATTCCAAATTAATTTAAGCACTTTTTTTTCCAAGCCTGTGAAGAAACTGTTGGGGATTTTGATTGGCATTGTGTGAAATCTATATAAGAGAGTTTTGGTAAAATGGGACATTTTTACAATGTATTTTTACCATATTGAGCTGGGCGGGTTTTTCTATCTTATGATGTCTTCTTCACTTTCTTTTCCTTTAAAGGTTTAAACTTTCTGTTGTAGAGGTCTTTGTTGTCTTTGGTGGTTTGTTCCTAGGTATCTTTATTGGTTTTGAGGCTCATGTGAGTGGGAAGGTCTCTTTGACTTCTTACTTCAGTTGCTTGCTCTTGATTGAACGAAAGCCATTGATTTTTTTTTAAGTATAATTTTGTATCCTGCCCACTTTGCTGACATCTTGTTAATCCATTTATAGGAGTGTTCTAGTGGAGGTTCTTAGCATCCCTTAAGTAAACAATCCTATCATCAGCAAATAGGATAGCTTGACTTCCTCGTTTTCCAATTCGTATTCCTTTAGTTCCTTTTCTTGTCTTACCGCTCTAGCAAAAGGACTCCCAAATAGTGCAAAACAACACCTGAGTGAAAAGAGCTACCGCGGGGGATTCTCTATACCAGACTTCAAACTTACTAACAGGGCTATATTCAAGTTTTTCAGTCTATTGCTGTGACAAAACAACTCTGAAACAACCAACTTGGGGAAGGAAATGATGTTATTCACTTTACATCTCCCGGGTCAAGTTCATCACTAGGGAGGCCCACGGCAGGAACTCAGGGCAGGATACCTGAGTCAGGAGCTGAAGCACAGCCCATGGAGGAATGCTATTCACTGGCTTCTCATCTGCCCTGCCCAGCTCTGACCTCTTATATAGTACACAACAATCTGCCAGGTGGCACCACCCATAGTGGCCTGGGCCCTCCCACATTGCGTCAACAATCAGACAATACTCCACAGATGTGGCCCCCAGGCCTCCCAATGGAGCCAATTCCCAATTGATGGCTCCCTCAACCCAGGCGTGTCAAGTTGACACTAAGTATTCCAGGCACAATTGACCATTGTCACACTTGACACACAAAACACTCACTATTAAACCACCACTTTTCCAGTTCTTTCCCAAAGTATGATGTTAACATTAATCACAACCTCAAAGACACGTACAACCTTAAAAGCCCCACAGTCCAAATACTTAAAAGTTTCACAGTCGTTAAAAGTCTCTTAATGTGGGCTGCTCTGTATGAAATACAAAACAAGTACTGTCTTATTTCCAAAGGAAAAATCGGACACTCAAACAAAACCATAGTCCAGCAAGTAGCTCAAGGCTGGACACCGGGGACTCACTCACAATCTTCTGGCTCCAAAAGGGTTTCAGCAGCTCCACCTCTCTGACTTGCCATCGTTGGCACACACAGCTCATCTTCGAGGCCCAGGGCCAGCTCCATTACCACACCTGCCACTGCTTTTGGTGGTTGTCCCATGGCCCCAGCATCTCCAAAACACTGGGGTCACCACGATGAAATCGAGGCAGCACCGTCACCAATGGTCTCTTCTGACCTCTCCTTGGTGCAAAGCTCAGTTCTTCCATGACCCCTGCAATCCTAGGTCTAACCCTGCAACCTGAGGTGCACTTCCAACAATGGTCTTTTCTGACCTTTCACAGTGCCAAGGCTCGGCTGCTCTCTGTGACCCCCTCAAATTCAACACCAGAACCATATAGGGACTCTTACAATGTTACCAAGTCCTGCTTCTGCTCAAGATGGAGGCTCAGGCCCTTCTTATGGACCACAAGCTTCTGGTGCTGACCCTGAGGAAATTTTTTCCAAGATTTTTACCACAGTGATGCTGGTTCTTGTTACTTATAGCTGATTTTTCAGCCCCACTTAACCAGGCACCAATTGTCCCAGTACACAAACGATTCAGCTTCGGTTCTGTGCCTCTGGTTACTTACAGGCTGATTCTTGCAGCCCCAGCTGACCAGAACCCACAGCTTTACACAGTCCTGATGATCTTCTCCCCTTTGACAACTAGAACTTCACAAACCAGGCCTCCCTCTTCTACAAACTCCTTCAGCAAAACTGCTCCAACCCCAGCAATGATCTTTAGGCATTAATGATCTGCAAGCCCAAAGTTCCAAACGCCTCACAATCCTTCCCAAAACACCAGGTCAGGTCTGTCACGGCAATACCCCTTCTGGTGACCAAATTCTGTTCTAGTTGTCTTCCATTTCTGTGGCAAAAAATTCTGACCAACACCAACTTGGGGAGGAAAGGGTTTATTCAAGCTACAATCTCCCAGGTCACAGTTCATCACTTAGGGAGCCCAAGGCAGGAACTCAGGCAGGAACTGGAGGCAGGAGCTGAAGCACAGGCATGGAGGAATGCTATTCACTGGCCTTCCTTTGGCCCGTGCCCAGCCTGACCTCTTATACAGTACACAACAAACCTGCCCAGGGTGGCACACCCATAGTGGCCTGGGCCCTCCCACATGCTCAACAATCAAGACATACTCGCAGATGTGGCACAGGCCAGTCCAATGGAGCCAATTCCCCAATTGAGGATCCTCAACCCTGTCAATTGACACTAAAGCTATAGCAAATGGCTTAGTCATAAAAAACAGTGGTACTGGCACCAAAACCCAGACCTGTGATCAATGGAAAAAACCGAAGATCCAAACCTGAGCACATACAATTTCAGCCATTCTCATATTTGACAAGGGGGCCAAGAAGACACAATGGAGCAAAGACAGCATCTTCAGCAAGTGGTGTTGGCAAAACTGGCTCACACTGTAGAAGAATGAAATTAAAACCTACCTCTCGCCCCTGTACAAAATTCAACTCAGATGGTCAAGACCTCAACGTGAAAACCCAAACTCTGAAGTGATAGAGCTAAAAAAAAAGTTAGTAGCAGACTACAGGACATAGGAGTGGAAAAGACTTCCTAAATCAGACAGCAGCTGCGCAAGAATTAAGGCGACAATTGACAAAGGGGACCTCATGAAACTCAAAGCTTCTGTCCCACCAAAAGAAACAATCAAGAGTGAAGATAATCCCAGAGTGGGAGGAAACCCTCACCGCAGAATACATCTGGCAAGCATTAGACTCAAAATATAAACTACTCAAAAAACAAAGAAGAAAGGAAACAAATGACCGACTCAATAGATGGAGCAAAGAGTTGAACAGAGACTTCACCATGAGGAGTTAGAGATGGCTGAGAAACACCTCAAGAAGTGTTTCAACATCACTAACCATTAAGGAAATGAAAATCAAAACCACTTAAGATATCATCTTACTCCAATAAGACTGGCTAGGATCAGAAAAAAATGATACCAAGTGCTGGAGAGTTGTGTGGGGAAGGGAACACTCATCCACATGCTGGTGGGAATGTAAACTCATGCCAGCCACTATGGAAAGCAGTGTTGAGAACCCTTGGAAGCTTGACTGAACTTGCCACCGACCCAACCATACCACTCCTAGGCTGTACCCCCAAGACTCACCCCACTGCAGAGATACATGCATGGCCATGTTTATTTCAGCTCTCTTCACAATAGCACAGAGAAGAGCTGGGACCAACCCAAATGCCCCCTCAACGATGAGTGATAGAGAAAATATGGTACATCTACACAATGGAGTTTGCAGCAGTAAAGAAAGACGACATCATGGCTTTGCAGGAAAATGGTTGGAGCTAGAGGACATCATGCTGAGTGAGAGTAACACAATCCCAAAAAACAAACAAGAATGTACCCTCATCTGTGGAGTGCTAGTGCCAATTACCCATTTGTAAGTATTTCTTTGTGTATGGCCCCTTGAGCTTTTGTCCAAAGCAGTTGGGCAGTGATGCATATTGGAAACAACAACAAACAACAAACAACAACACGAGGGGACTGATCAAAGACACTGCTGAAACAGTGAACTTCTGCTCAAAAACAGTCAACTTCCCATGGAGAATATTGAGAAGACTGAGAAAGAGATGAATAGCAGATGTTTGGCAGAATGCATGAGCTCTGGAGGGGTTGGGGGTGGGGGGGGAACAGGTCTAGATTTGATAAAAAATATATGTATAGTAAAAAAAAATAAAATTAAAAAAAGGAAATTGAACAGGAAAAAGGAGTATCAATCACAAAAAAGATGTCTAGTGTATTCATACATGTAATAATTACTCTAAGATTGGTGGTCTCTTCTGAACTGTAGTGAAGAAATTATAAATACTGAAAACATCATTGAAAACATATTGCTTTGTTTTATGCAGACTCTACTACATATCTATGAAAAAGGACCAGTGCTGGGTGTTGCGGCACATGCCTTTAATCCTAGCACTCGGGGAGGCAAAGGCAGGCGGATCTTTATGAGTTCAAGGCCAGCCTGGTCTACAGAGTGAGTTCCAGGACAGCTGGGGCTATAGGGAGACCCTGTTTTGAAAAGACAAAAAAAAAAAAAAAAAAAAAAAAAGAAAGAAAGAAAAAGGATCCAATGTACTTCTATTTTCAGATAATAAAGCTGACATATTATAATTGTATCTAAATTGAATCTAATATAAGCACAAAATGTTGAGTCTCCGATTTCAGGCCTGGTTTACCAAATTATTCAGTCTGAACTTTTGACTACTATACATGCTCTCTCTCATACAAAAATATCAAACACCAATTTAGCACTAGTTGGTTTGCTACAGTAGTAAGATTCTCTATTGTATGTGATTTATACTATATCGTAGCAGCCATGATTTAAAAAGGGTTTGTTTTTTACAGAGAAATATATTTTCATGATGACCCATTTTACTTAAACTTAATGAGTGTTGCCCCATATAAAAATTGGAAATGTAAATTTGAACTGCATGTGTGATGTGTGCAGGCATGTACAAAGACAAATTTTTCAAGGAATAAGCAATAGATTGTTTTGGCTTGAGTCCTAAACAGAATGTGAAGGAAGAGCTGTGTGGGATTTAGAATCCAGAAGCTGATAATCACTGCTTGTTCTAAGGAGCCAGTACTAAGGAAGTTATAATTTAAAATTATTTTGCATTCTTCAATTAAACATTCTTCAATCAAACAGTAACTAAAAATTATTTCTGGGAATTGAAGTCTATCTCCTAATTACATGGTTTTTGATCTTTGAATGAGAATTCCCAAAAATACATTGCAGGATTTTTTTACCAGAAATTTCAGTATTTTTCTAAGCTTATTATATCCTTTTAAGTGTAATATATTGAGCTGGGCATGAGTACCACTAATTTGAGACTTGATCTTTAGTCCAGCAGTCAGCTCCATAAAGGACAACAAAGCTTCAGGTGAGTATGTTATTAATATTTGACCACCTACTCAAGAACATAAAATTTCTTCCATTAAAATTATATCATCAAGCTGACTTGGGTGCACAAGCTTTTAATCCCAGCACTCAGGAGGCAAGTCAAGAGGATCTCTATGAGTTCAAAGCCAGCCTGCTCTATATAGCAAGTTCCAGGCCAGCTGGGGCTCCAGAGAGACCTTGTCTCAAAACGACAACAACAACAACAACAACAAATCATCAAAACTATGTACACATCCAGGGGCTGGAGAGCTGGCTCAGCAGTTAAGAGCACTGGCTGCTTTTACAAAATACCTGGGTTTGATTCCCAGCACCCACATGGTGGCTAATATCCATCTGTAGCTCCAGTTCTAGAGGATCTGATGCCCTCTTCTCACATCTGCAGGCTTTGCACAGCATGGGTGCCCTTACATATATGCAGGCAAGACACCCATGAGCATAAAATAAAAATAAATAAATAAATAAATTTTTAAACTATGTTACCATCCAAATGAGTTATAAACTTACTGCTGAGTACTAGATTTAATAGATTTCAAATAAGGCTCAGAGAAAAAGGTATTGTAATATAGGTAATTGCAGATTCACAATCAAAGCTTCTTTAGCCATGCTTAGAAGCTAATCAGAGGGCTGGAGGGATGGCTCAGCAGTTAAGAGCACCATCTGCTCTTGCAGAAGACCCAGGTTTGATTCCCAGCATCTACAAGGTGCCTAACAAATGTCTGTAATTTCAGTTCCAGGGGATCTGATGTCTTCTTTATTCTTCAGGCATTGCACCACACAAGTGCACTTACATATATGTATGCAATACACTCATACCCATAAAAATAAAAATAATAAAAAAGTTTTTTTAAAGTTCATCAGTCACTACACACACATATATATTGCATTTTATATACATATATATATATATGTATATAAATATATAGTGCAGTTAGCAGGTGCTCAACACAATGGTAGGCATATTCAAAGAGCTTTAAACTTACTGAGAAGTCCTGACTTGCTAACAACAAACATTATATACCTGGCATTACTCTGTGGCCTATATAGTCATTCATTCATTTAATGCTTACCAAAACCCTGGGAAGAAAAACGTTTACTGCTTCCATTTCACCTACAAAGAAGCTGAGTTATCAGAAGCTAAGGGATGTACTTGAGGTCAGATGACTTGTGGATGCCAGAGGTCAGTCTAACCACAGAGGATGCTATGTTATTTACACAGCATGCAGCACACTGTAGGGCCTTCTGCTTCTCTTCATTTTTATAAAACTGGTACATAAAATAAGCAAACAGATCCTAAAAATATTTATAAGAACAGAATTCTTGTTTCAGGAACTCAAAATGCAAAGAATAAGGAAGCTGAATAATATTGAAATTAATGGGTTTTTTTTTTTTGTCTTTTTGAGACAGGGTCTCCCTGTAGCCCCTGCTGGCCCGGAACTTGCTATGTAGACCAGGCTAGTAGTCTTGAATTCTCAGAGAGCCGTCTGCCTCTGCCTCCCAAGTGCTGGGATTAAAGGCATGAGTGGTATTATTATTATTATTATTATTATTATTATTATTGTGCTGAAAATGTATTTGACAGAATTCAACATCGTCTCTTGAGAAAAATTCAGCAATTACATGTACAGTGTATTTCAATACAATGAAGAGTCAACACAACATTGAAAATTTCCTCTAAAGTCAAATTTGACTGGGAAAGGTTGTATGAAATGCACAAAAGCTCAATAAAAAATTAAAGAAAAAAAAGAAATGAAAAACACATCAATAAATAAATAAATAAGCATCTTTAAAAAGTCAAGAATTAGAAAAGCACTGCCCCATACAAGGTAGCATCTCAAACCTATACAAACACAAGAAGCACACAGAACACCAAATAGTGGTAGCTTTTTAAACGTGTAAATGTACCAGTTTACCACGTTACATGCTTCGCATGTGGTTCCTCATCTAATCTTCATTAAACATGAGAAATAAGACCTTTATTCTTCTGCTACAGATAGTGAATCTGTTCTTAGATTAGTAATCTTCCTCCAGCCACACGATAAGTACGTGATGGGACCAAAATTCCAGCCAAGGCTTATCAGTCCACAGAGTGCATGCTTTGAGTCACTAGATAATGTTACACCTTCCCCAAACTGATCCAGAGAAAAACTTTCCAAAGAATACACTCCAGATAAACTTACCCTTCCCATCCCATTCCTAATTCAGCCTCGGTCTTATTCAAGATCATTTTCAAAGCTAACCCTACAGAATTAACTTGATTTCCAAGGTGCTCTTGCACAAAATAGTGACTTCTCCCATTTTCTTGCCTATATGTGTGTTATAAAGATTATACACTTTGTGCTGGAGAGATGGCCTAGTGGTTAAGAGCACTGACTGCTCTTGCAGAGGACCAGGGTTCGATCCCAGCACCCACATGGTGGCTGAGAACCATCTGTAACTTCATTTCCAGGAGAACTCCAGTTCCAGGGGAATCCGACACCCTCTTCTGACCTCCACAGTGTTGCACGACACGGGTGCACAAATCTGCGTGCAGACAGTTCATTCATATAAATAAATAAATAAATAAATAAATAAATAAATAAATAAATAAATAAATAAAATAAAATAAAGATATAAACGTTGACGCTCCCATTTCTGGGGTAATGTCATCCCTCCAAATAGTCAAATGAAATGAAGGAGAAAGACAATTTCAAATTGAGATGTGCTTAAATTTTCATTTAACTAATCCAGTTCTTGCTTGAGTAGCACATTGAAAGGTGCTTTTTTTTTACTGTGAGAGATCAAATGTTTTAAAATTCAAATGCATATTTGAAATAAAATTTTATAAGAAATAGATTTTTAAATAATTACTCTTCTAAATATGTTCATCCATTCACTTAATAAGACTTCTCAGTAGCCCCTATTAGTGACTCACTGAGTAGGCTACAGTGGAGACTGTGGTAAGAAAATTACTGATACTTCTGTGAAGCACCTGGTCTACAAGGAACTGACTCTTCATGAAAATGTCTACAATAAGTGCTAACCATAGTTACAGTAGATTTTATTATGGAAAAACACAGATTGCTATGACGGTTTAAAGAGAAGGGCATGATAATAGCTCACGACACCAGATTAAATTTCTCTGAGGAAATATTAGGTCTACGTTCTAAATGACATAGAACAGACAGTGAGCCAGTAGGGGCACTATGGAAAAAAAAACATGGAACGTTCAAGAAATTTCTAAAAATCCAGGCACATTTTGCTTTAAAGAAGATATGTTAGGATTTGTTTTAAGACATTCTGTTCTGAAGAAATTCTGTTGAGCAGAATGTCATGATCATCAGCAAAGTAGAGTCATGCCTTACATACTTTTACTTAGTTATGTTACATGTGAGATGTTCATAAAAAATAGCTTTCCTGGGATGGAGATATGACTCACCAATTAAGAGCACCGGCTGCTTTTGCAGAGGATGCTGGTTCAATTCCCAGCACCCACATGGTAGCTAACAACCACCTGTACTCCAGTTCCAGGGGAATCTGACACACTCTTTTGGCTTCTGAAGACATTGCATGGTGCACCTACCTACATGCAGGCAATACATTCATACACACAAAATAAAAATAATAAATAATAAATAATAGCTTTCCTACATTTTAATATCAAATATAGATATACTTGTTATAAAAAAATTGACTTTTCTACCATAAATGTTCCTTGTTGGTAAGCATGTTTTCTCTTATAAACACTTACCTCAATGATTTCAGAACATGGCAGATGGTTCTAAAATGCATTCACATGGACTTATATAAATATTATATAGCCCATTATCTAATGAGTTCCTATAAAACATTAAGTATACCCAATTTTAATATTATTGATTAAGAAGGTGGTCCAAAGACTACAAAATGCATCCACAGAGTCTCAAACTTTTTAATTAGTATGTAAACACCTCCCACCAAACTGAAATTATGAAACTAATAATCAACTCCTTATTACACACTGATCATAAAGCAACTCTAGTTCCCTGTGAAGCCATCATAAGCAAAGATCAGGATCAATAGACAATCTAGTAACAAAAAGGAGAGGTTAACAATAATTGAATGAAAGCAATGAACTTCTTCACCTTTCTTTTATGATCACAGTTGCAACTCAGCTTCTGAAATGGAATGGAACAATGAAAATTATGGCTAATAAATGCTGTTAACATCTAATTTCTCTCTACACTGCTTACACACTGACATCCAGAATCAGAATCTCTCTGTTGACCTTGAAGTATTGTTATTCAGGATAACATAAGAAGCAAAATTATTTGTATTTGTCTAAAAACAGTAGATCATAAGATAAGAAGGAAAGAGAGGTTAGGAAAGAGAAAGAATGAGAGAAGGAAGAGGAGGAGGAGGAGGAGGAGAAGGAGGAGGAAGAGGAGGAGGAAGTGGCAGCATTGACAGAGGCAGAGAAATCCTTCTATGGGACTTAATTTGAATTCTATTATTAGAATTCAATATTAGATTGTATATGATCATCAGCAGTTTATATATTTTTATTATTCTTTTTTTTAATTTTTTTATTAATTTTATTTATTTCTGTATGTGTATGAATGTACTGCCTGCATGCAAGTTTGTGCACCCGTGTCGTGCAATGCCGCGGAGGTCAGAAGAGGGTGTCGTATTCCCCTGGAACTGGAGTTCTCCTGGAATTGGAGTTTCAGACGGTTCTCGGCCGCCATGTGGGTGCTGGGGATCGAACACGGGTCCTCTGTAAGAGCGGTCGGCGCTCTTAACCGCTAGGCCATCTCTCCAGCCCTTATTTATTATTCTTTTACGTATATGAGTGTACTGTCTGCATGTAAGCAGGTGTACCCATATCATGCAATGCCACAGAGGTCAGAAGAGGGTGTTGGATTCCCCTGGAACTGGAGTTAAAGACGGTTCTTAGCCGCCATATGGGTGCTAGGAATCAAACCTGGGTCCTCTGCAAGAGCAGTTGGTGCTTTTAACTGCTGAGCCATCTCTCCAGCCCCAGCAGTTTATATATTTTTATGTATTATACTGTAGCTTCCTTATTCCTTAAACTTGAACTTGTCATGGATTCCTAAAATATAGCCATGGTATTTATGAAACTAAATCTACAAGTCTTGTCAAATAATAAATCTTAAGGGTATATTTTTCTGTTTGTTCTAAATATCACTATACATTATAGTAAGCTTTTCTTAAATAATGTATAGGGAAATAGCATTAAGTATAAAAGATCACAAAAATAATAAGTGATAAGCTGGAAGTGAATCTGCAATTACTTCCAATGTTTTAATGTATACATGATACTCAAGGATTCAAGTCCTTGGCCTCTCAACTCATAGAGGCAGAAGATGTAGCTGGATGATAGTTTATGGTCAGACCTTCCTTTTGTATGTGTGACTTCTACTCACAGTCCTCCTGACAGGACTAGATGTGCTCTCCATCAACAACAAAGAGATGTGTAGCATGCAGCTATCTTGATTACGTGAGATCTTACTCAACCACCATTTATCAGATTTTATTACTTGTATGTACACTTCAAAAATTATATACAGCACAATGAAATTCATGCTTGACTGGGAATCTATAAACTGTAGACATGGGCATGTTTGAACACAGGAAACCATTGAACATATCCACTTCCTCAGGACTGAGCCCTATATTCCTAAACCATGGAAGCTCCTTTTCGGCCATTATTCAATTACCTGAAAACATCCTCTCTTCTTTCATCCATTTTTCTTTCTCATTTTCTATTATTACCTATTGTTTTGCTCCCTCTTATCTATTCTCTAATCTCACAAATAGTCCAGGTATGGTCAACCTTAGCAGAACTAGTTAAAATGATTGTGACTATGAAGAGAAATAAATAACACTATACCTGTTTCCCACTGCTAGTAATAAGTTCTCCAACTTAATACTGATATTTTAGAAAGAAGACTCAGCTTCCTTCCTATCTTTTAAACCAAAAAACAACGGGAAGGAAGGAAGGGAAGCAAACAGAAGGGGAAGGGAGAATAAAGGAAAAGAGGGGAGGAGAGGGGAAAGAAGGGAATCAGAAGCTTGAAATTTCTGAGAGAAAAATATATTTCCTTCTCTATATTGGCACCCCAGCAAAGAAACAAGATGAAGAAGTAGCTTTATGACTATCTGGCCAGGGAAATCATCTTTTAAATGCCAAGTGTGATGCAGAGTTAATAGTAGTAGAGGAGTTGTCTTTTGGGTAACATAGGATGCTATTGCTAGAACAATGATAAAAGACAGATCCAGTCATATACACAGCCACTGCTGAGTAACACTAAGATCTTAAACACTGGCTTAAACTGCAGAGAGCTAAAGGGAATATCTTAAAAGGTTAGAAATCACCTAACTTCCAGCTTTAATGCACTACAACAGCAGAGATGGCTTTAAACTCAAACCATTAATAATTTCACAGAAAGCTAAGAGTCACAGACTATCTATGAATATATACATTTAGCTGTATGAATAGATTTTTATTGTTCATGTCTATGAATGTAGCCTAATATGCTAACAGCACCACTTACCGAAATTATAGGAATCAATTCATTGCAAATCTCTCATAGTTGAACAAGTTAATGAAATTAAAATCTATTAAAATCTGTTGGTTAATTATAGGAACTATCTAAAGTTAAATTATATTTTAAATATTTGATAGTAAATGAAAATGCATCTGTGTCCATTCTCTTTAGCAAATTTTCAAAGAAAAGAATATAACTATGACCTTTTGAAAATTTAAACAGTATTTAAATTTTATATGCTCCCTTTTTTGAGATCTCTCAATTCATGTTGGTTTCTTTTATCTTCAATATCATTCATATTTTAATACTTAACATCCATAACATTTTAACTGCCTAAAATTGTTAACATTATTCTTATAGCATTCTTTTATTTTGATCACTTATAAAACATTTTGGCCATCAACAAATATTTAGTGGTGGAATTAAGCAATAACTTTCCTAATGAACAAAACCATCAAAGCCATTTGGGAAGCAGAAGTTACATTGAACCTAGAGGTGATCCTTGGCAAAAACCTACAGTAATTTTTATATACAAAAAGAATGGCTTTTTTCCTCTTCTGTTCATGAAGAAAATGTATAGGAAATGCACAGCTAGTGGAAGCAGTAATTTAGGGTTATGACATAAGACACTGAGTCTACCATCTTAGACCACTCAGTCATCTAACACTCTATCACATTAAACATTGAAAGCCAATGAGAAACATGGCCATGAACTTCCTTCTCTTTCTAGTGTTCTTTGGACTTCTCACTAAACATTGCCTTTAGAATCCATCTTAAGAACACTAGTACTTTCTTCTTCCACTTAAACTAGATATCTTGCTACCAGATGTGAATAATTTTATTGAAATATATTTGGTAGAGCAAGTAAAAGTGTGGCTCTTTACTAATACTGAGTAACGTGGCTGCATCCACCATAAAATGAGAACACCTTGAGATCTGAGCTGTGTCCAGCCAAGCAGCCAGTCTGGACACATGCTATACAAATGACTCTTCCCAGTAAGCAGCTATGATTTTAGTGTCATTATCTTAGCTGCCAAATTTTGAAAGTGAAACAAAAGAAGTTTTCCAATAAAATGAGTAATTAGACACAAGTAACATGAGATCATCAGCCTAATCTAGTAGAACCTAGATTTATTACTGTTAATATTTCTAATTCTAAAGCTAATATAATCTAAGAGAAAAAAGTCTTCATAGTAATATGTAATAAAGTAACTTAAATTATTGTGGAGTTGACACAGCTGGGGAGTTTGGAGCCACATAGACCTACCTACACTGTTTCCTGATTCTAATATGTTTCATGACCCAGAACATGCTTTGGATCCTGTTAGGCTTTAGTCTACCATAAATAAAATGAAGAAGAAAAATAAGAGACATCCACATTTCACTGGATTTGTCCTTAAGGAGACTCCCCAGTTTGTGCTGTGCATAGATAGAAAGGCTCAAGAAGAATATGGCAGTTTTATTCAGCTGAGGAATCAAGGATCAGAGAACAGAGTTCGTTAATTACATAGAAATTAAAAAGAGAAATCCTAGTTTGAAGTAGGCACAGGAGTCAGCCCTAACTCTGCATATGAACACCTTTAAGCCAGCTCTGGTTTGGGAATACAGGTAGAGATTTTAAAAATCTAAAAGAGATTTCAGTTGCCTAATTCTGAAATGACAGGGTTTTAAAGAGCTTCGAACTGAGACAATTGAAAAAGGATTGTCTTTCCATCAAAACCCTTACAAGACTTATCAGCCTACAAATAAGGACTATATCCCTAGATAAAGGACTATACCCTTGGATTAAAGGTGAAATGGAAACAAGCCTACTTATCAGGGCCTGAATAGGTCCTCCACAGGGTCAGGTGATTTGTCAGTGACTTAAATGCCTGTTAAAACAAAAGCCAACATTTCTACAGAGAAAGAGAACAAAATCAATTGTCTACAACATGTTATCAAGAATGTTTGATATTTACATTCAAAGAAGCAGGTAAAATTGACCCTTAGGTAAAACTAAGAATCAATAATAAGTAGAGATATGAACAGCCCACACCCTAATTAACATGCAAGAACAATACAAAATAATTATGCGTTGGGAATTTCAGAAGACAGATATAACTAAAGCAGTGAAGAATTTCAAGAGTACTTTTAGTAGTACAGAAATTATTAGAATTCTAGAGCTGAATAAATACTACATAAATTTTAAAATGTACAAGGTTAATAAATAGGTAATAAAATTTGACAAAAAAAAACTTTCCAGGAGATCTACATTAAAAGAAATACTTTAAAAAGTTTCTTAGCTGACTAAAAAAGATGTCAGATACAATTTTAAACAATAATGAATGATAAGTACTAGAAATGCTAAATATGCTGGGACATGTAAAAGTCAATTCTTTTCTTTAATCTTCTTAAATACAGTAAACACTTTAAATAAAAAGTAATAGCCATGGATTTTGTTTTTACTTAAAATGTAGAAATCTGTGCATCATTGTTGACATAACAACAAGAAAAATTTATATAACCATTTTAAAAATTACTTTTAGATATAATTCACTGTTGTGTAACAACTATTTATAGTGGGTCCTGATGAAACTTACTTTCTAGGTGCCACAAAGGTTTTGATATGAGAGACTTTCTTGCCTCCCCCCCAGAACAAGGAGAAATATGACGATGATGGGGTTGCTCTCCAACTGTAAATTGGAGACAACTATTATAGAGGTAATCTCTTATAAAACTGGTAAAACTGCCTTCTTTAATTGACTAATAGACATAGAACTGTGAAAAGGATTACTCTCTGTTCAGAACCAAATATAACACTAAAGTCCTTAAACTATGCGCTTAAGCAAAATATATCAATACAGGAGCTCTGACATCAGTAATGGATTATTCCACCAGGGAGATGTTGGCCAGGGGATCTAAGGTCCCACAAAAGGTAAAGGCTCCTTGCCTCTAAACTGGGATACCTGCAAGAAGAGAGGCGATAAGGCCCTGCTGCTGAAGACCTGATGTTAACATGGAAAAGATGCATTGAGACCACACATGCAAGTGTACAGATGGCCCCTGGAATACCAGAGAGTGTTACCAAGGGCCACTAAACCAACAAAGCAAATACGGGTCTCCTTGAGTCAAGCAAGACTCCACCGTCAGCACCAGCTACACCTCACCTGCCTGGAAATAATGTGCAGCAGAGGCAGCCATATGCCTGTATATCCAAAATCTAATTGACTATTGGCTCTCTCCTTGGAGGAATGACCCATGGCTGATGCCACAAGCTTACATTCTCTACAGGTTAGGAGATATCATAAGCCACAGTAAGACCCCGTCATATTTAACAGGAAAAAATGTAGTTCGTGGATCAACATATCATCTAAACATATATGTCTATAACAAAGTAACCTACCATAACTATTAATGCTGCTTAAATACCTATATATCTAATTGCTTGTGCTTCATTAGTAGGATCGAAAGGTTATTCCTGGACAGACTGTCAACCCATGAAAGGAAACAGCCAGAATTGACCAGAATCCAAGACAACAGCTCCAGAGAGAGTGGACTGTTCTGCTTCTCATCCACTTGTGCCCCTTTTCTAAGCCCAGGGAATAATCTGCGGAAGAGGGGGCATGGTAGAATGTAAGGGCTGCGATTGGGGTGAAGGGTGAAACTACAGCAATGTAGTCTGGACCCTCATTTGATTAACCTGATTGAACATACAACCCCTCACCCCCCGCTGGAAGGTGGGGCTGTGGGTGTTTGGGCACAACAGCCTGCAAATTGGTTATACATGAAGGATGCTTGTACTCATGGATTATCACTTATAGCTAAAAAATGGAAAAAAAAAACTGAGAGAGATATGCAGGACAGTCATGGCAGAATGCATGATCTCGGTTGGGGTGGGGGTGGGGGTGAAGGGAAGGGGAGATATGCCTGAACTGAATTGGAAAATGATGTATGAAATGCACAAAGCATCAATAAAAAAATGTTGAGAAAAAAAAATAAAAAAATAAAAATAAAAAATAAAAATTACTTTTATTGGGAGCCCAAGAGCACTGGGGCCATAGGAAACTGACAGTATCAAGGGAGAAAAGGCGATACTTTCAATGGCAACAACATGCAAAGACATGGAGGAGGGGCTAGACAGGTAAGGAGAGAGAGGAGAGATAAATAATGCCTAGCTCGGGTAAAAAAAATCTGAGGGAATCATATTAGTCTAACAATCTATTGACAATTACACATACAATATTTCCACATGAGTCCATGTGCGAGGTGAAGGCTACATAACAAGAAACAGTACCAGACAGGAGAAACCTTCCTTTGAGTCTTTGGTCAGAGTAGTACAAGAGACTCTCAAAATTACACAGGTTATTGCCACGGCCCTTGACTGCCTCCCAGAAACTGAAGGCATGATCCTACTGCTGAAGACAGGGCATTCTTTGGAGCCTGGATTTGGAGCAATGGAGCTAGAACTGATCTGGAAGCCACCTCCCCTGAAGGCTGTCTCTCATAGCTTTGGAGAGCACTATGCAAGCCACTAAGGGAGAACATCAATCAGTGGTCCAACATCAGCTTTAAGACCAAATATCCACATCCACGTTCAGCACAGCATACAACATCAGGGCAATAGTCGTATTGTTATCTTGGGGGAAATCAATGGCTAACTAATTGGATATAACGCCCACTAAGTGGAAAGAAACTCATGCATAGTATTGTAAACATACCCGGATGCACACAACTGGAGCAGTCATAGATCTTAGAGAAATCCCCCGAGGTTGATACATCCCTAGGCTAAGATAGTATCTTACTAACTACAAAAGAGGTATCCTTATATTTACAGCCAAATATCCCAGACACCACTCAGAAAGGAAGCTGCAGGAGAGTGCCACCTCAGGTATAAAAGTGATTAAGACTGACTGATAAAATATGCAAGAAACATATAAAAATTTTTAATAAAATATTACTTTCCTTGAACTGACCAGAGGCATCAGGTAATAAGGCAAACTCTTGAGCTGAATTCCAAAGAGTGACAAGTTTGTCTGACATGAGACTGAACACAGGTACTTTTTCACCTTTGACAGAGCACAAGAGTGAAATATGGCTGCTGTAATGGTAAACAGTAATAAATAGCTGGGCGTGGTGGCACACGCCTTTAATCCTAGCACTTGGGAGGCAGAGGCCGGAGGATCTCTGTGAGTTCAAGGCCCACCTGGTCTACAAAGTGAGCTCCAGGCTAGCTGGGACTAAAGGGAGACCCTGTCTCAAAAAAAAAAAGACAAAAAAAAAAAAACAAAAAACAAAAAAACAACAGTATTAAAAAAAAACAACAGTATTAAATAACCTGAGTGGACCTGAGTGGAAATGAGGGAGTGAGTCTGAATAGGATCAAAATACAGTGTATGAAATTCTCAAAGAATCAATGAAATTGTTATTTTTAAAAGACCACAAATCTACCTACAAAAAAAAAAAAAAAAAAAAAAAAAAAAAGGGAAAAAAGAAAACTAACAAATTCCCGAAGCAGGTGTACATGGTATGACAATGTCAAGTCATTTAAAGCCTCAGAGAAGGGCAGTTCACACTCATTGACAAGCCCTTGTCCATGTGCACATACCTTTAATCCTAGCACTCTGGAGGCAGAGGCAGGCGGATCTTTGTGAGTTCAAGGCCAGCCTGGTCTACAGAGTGAGTTCCAGGACAGCTGGGGCTACAGGGAAACCCTGTCTCGAAAAGACCAAAAATAAAGAGTGATGTGGACAGATCCGAGCCCCTCAGTGGGGTGGACAGATCCGAGCCCCTCAGTGGGGTGGACAGATCAGAGCCCCTCAGTGGGGTGGACAGATCAGAGCCCCTCAGTGGGGCATCCTGCAGGACAGAATCAGCTACCACTGGGACGCAGGCACAGATGATGCTGTTTCTGTTCTCCTGGATGATGGAAACATCTTAATATGCTCAGAGCAAGATAGTAAACGTTTTGCCCCACACCCTAGGAAGACATCTGTCACCTCTCAATAGTAGTAGGAATCATTTATCTCCAAGAAAACAGGTAAAAGATCAAAGATTCACTGCTTTTGGAAGAAAAGTAGGAGTAAAAGCTGTCCGTATCAATGGCTGAAGCCGGAAAATCTAACCCTCAGGCTCTGCACTGATATAAAACAGAGTTTCTGTTTTCCCTGGGAAAGAGGAAGAAAATTCTATCTTGGGCCAGACCTCCCTCTCCCCCAAGATATAAGACATATAGTTCACCCACCTCTGGTAGAAGAAACCAGACTGCTAAGAATCCCAAGGATCAAGTAAGTTGCCTCTGCCTAAGACTGAAGCCAGGCCATAAAGCCATGGGGTCAGGATACATAGAACTGAACATTGAAGCCGGTGTGGTGGTGCACGCCTTTATTCCTAGCACTTGGGAGGCAGAGGCTGGCCGATTCTGTGAGTTCAAAGCCAGCCTGGTCTACAGAGCCAAGTCCAGGCCAGCTGGGACTAAAAGGGAGACCCTGTCTCAAAAATGGAAAAAAAAAAAAAAGAACTGAACATTGAGAAGAAAAAAAACAGTGAAATGCCATGAAATCTTGGCCTCCACAATAATCAAACAATATTTGCAAAACCATTCAAGAGGGATTTTTAAGCCTAAATTAAACGAGATCATATTACAACAAAACCTAAATCCATCTTGACTACTGATAAGCCTAAACCACAGACTGTTCCCTCACCCCCCCCCAAGATCATTGTCCATTCAAAAGCATAGCCAGCATCTTTTCTCTGCCTCTACTGTGTTTTCTCACATACTGGCAGATAGTAAATCAAAAATTACAAGTTTAATGCATTAATCAGGACTCTCCAGATTCAAAATCAATAGGAAGAAAGAGATCGATTTTGACACAGCCAACACAATTTTGGAGCTTAGAAATCCCAAATTTACACACTGGGAGACATGTTGTTGAGCAGGGAATAGATAACACTACAGATCAAGGCTCAGACTGCTAGAAGAATTTGCTCTTGCTCCAGGGAGGTATTTAGGCCTTCCTCTGATTGGGTGAGACCATCCATAATGGAGAGAAATGTGCTTTACTCAAAGCCCATACATTCTAATGTATATTTCATCCCCCAATATCTTTGGTATCAATATCAAGAGTAATGTTGGAGCACATATGTCAACCCCATGGTCCAGACAAGCTCACATAAAATAACCATCAAAATTTGTTTTTGACAACACAAAGCAAGCATTGTTGGCTCGCTTTCCACCATGACCAATACCTGATGAGATGCAGCTTAAGGGAGGAAGGGCACATTTCGGTTCATGGTTTGAGAGGATACAGCCTATCATGAAAGGAAAGGCAACAGGAGTGTGAGACCACTGCTTATCTTGCATCTGCAGTCAGGAAACGGCTTGCAGATAGGAGTAGGGCCCAAGGCCTGGCCTACATACACAGATCTAGACCAGCCTGGACTACAAAGGAAGACCCTGTCTCATAAAAAAGTAAAGCAAATAAAACAGACTCAGTGAAATCTTTGTAGACTAGCAGTCCTAGATTTTTGTTCTTGAGTCTCTGTTTTTTATCCTTAGGTAGAACACATATCCTTTAAGTAAATTTTCCTTTTTTGCATAAACTATCTCCATCGAGTCTGTATCCCTTGGAAGTTGTGTTGTTTGCAAGTTAATTTTTTTCTCCTGAGCCCACAAGCTTATCTATGCATGCAAATAATTACCTTCCTACCTATAGATCTCTCAAGTACACACAAGAAACCTGTAAGACATCGACATCCTATAATCCTGAATAGGTCACATATTTGAACTTGGCAGTGGAGAAACTTTCTTTAAGTATAAAACAGCAACAGTAATAATAAAGATCACAGCAGTTGATGACAAGACAATAGTTTCTTTTAACCTCTTGTTCCAGGTATAGATTGAACTAGAAAAGCTTAATCCCCTTCTAAATATAACAAAAATTCTTCAACAATTACGATGATTAATAATTTTAATGACCAAATAGGAAGTTTATTTAAAATAATATATTATTATACAATACTAGCTGCACAGCATTATTGGGTACCTTAGGAATACCCTGACTATACATTTCCCAAAGCAATACAACTAATGAAAAAATAGTCTTAATATTAATATATGTACATGTATGTACTGAATACTATAAATAATTTAAAAAGAAAAAAAGATACATATCTCTGAAGAGTTTATGTAACATTTGACAACATATAGTAAGAGGGCTGGAGAGGTGGCTCAGCAATTAAGAGCATATCCTCTTCAGAGGATGTCAGTTTGGTTCCCAGCACACAAGCCAGGAGACTTACAAGTGCCTATAACTCCAGCTCTCTAGAGATTCAACACATCTGGCATTTGAATACACATGGCACTCACACACAGACACACATGCATACACATATAAAAATAAAAACATCAATAAAACACAAATACAATACAATGCATATAGCAGCAATTTTACTGCACCTGATTTAAGTCACAGCAAATGAGCTTTAAAATTGTATACTGTTGGGGCTGGAGAGATGGCTCAGTGGTTAAGAGTGTTGACTGCTCTTGCAGAGGATGAGGGTTCGATTCCCAGCACCCATCTTTAAGCCAGGCGTGGTAGTGCATGACTTTAATCCCAGCACTCAGGAGGCAGAGGCAGGCATATCTCTATGAGTTCAAGGCCAGCCCGGTCTACAGAGTGAGTTCCAGGCCAGCTGGGGTTACAGGGAGACCCTATCTCAAAAAAAATTGAAAAAAAATGTATACTGTTAAGGCTGGAGAGATGGCTCAGCAGTTAAGAGCACTGGCCTGCAGAGGACCTGGGTTCTATTCCCAGCATCCACATGGCAGCTAACAACTGTCTGTAACTCCAGTTCCAAGGGAATCCAATGCCACCTTCTGACTCCATGGGCATTGGGCATTACACAGCAGGTCTGCACTTATAAAAATGCAGGCAATACACTCATATACATAAATAAAAATAAGAAATATTTTGAGATTGTGTACTGTTTCCTCCTGCTTTCTACCCCACCCAATTTTTTTTTTTTGTCTTTTCGAGACAGGGTCTCCCTGTAGCCCCAGCTGTCCTGGAATTCACTCTGTAGACCAGGCTGGCCTTGAACTCACAAAAATCCGCCTGCCTCTGCCTCCCAAGTGCTAGGATTAAAGGCGTGCGCCACCACGCCCAGCTCCAATTTTTGATAGTAAGACCTTCTGCACATATGTCAATCCATTATATTCTGAAAACTATATTAAAATAATTAATCTGTAACATCTCCTAACAAATTGTAAGTCCATCTATTCTAGGCAATTTGTCCTTGATTGTATATTGAATGTGCAATAGAAGCCAAATAAATAAATGCATATTGGAATAAAATTAATGGTGTTTTTACTAACTTGAATTATAAATTGAAGATTCAGTGAAAGGCAGAAAGAAGGGCCGGATAAATGGTAGTTGATATTGATGTAATCCCTTCCTTCCCAGCATGGTTTGAATGTATTTAGTGTGTTCCAGGAACTGCCCACCATTTAAGTCCTGCCATGAAAAGGTAGAAAATAGCCCAGCACTTATGAGCAATCCTGAAACTCAGCCGCACATTCAACTGGGAGACTTTACTGTGCAATATAAAAAGCAACTCATTTTCCACCAAAGGTGGAGATGGAAGAATGCCCAACATTCAGCCAGGAAGTGGCTGCAATGCCGGGTTGCTGGTGAGCAGTGGCAACCGGGAAAATGCTGACGTCTAGCCACAGCACCAGATTCCCTTCAGACAAATTTGACAGTGTGGTTTGGGCATTGTTCCTAGACTTTAGCCTTGAGTCTGTTTTTTTGTAATGATACCTTCAAGTTTGACCCTCACCTCCCCAACCCTGCCACCTTTGAAATATATTATATATATATATATATATATATATATATATATTTATATATAATATATATTCCAATACAGTTAGTTTGAGCAAAGAAAAGCCATTCTGAGTCACTGATACCTTAAAATTAAAAATTTGTACTTTTCTGTACGTTTAGGAAATCAGGGCACTTTCACTTATCCAGAGAATCATGTGATGGAGAAACTAACTTTATAAGGAATGCCCCAGAGTGGGTTGGGACGAGCATCTAAGCCCTATTCCATGAAATCCCACCATCCTGAGCTCTCAGGCAAGTCTCTGTGAAGATGATATCAGCATCCTCACTCCAGTCTCATGCAAGGAGAATCTTAAGGGCTTATTTTTCTTACTTCAACCACAATTCCCAAGATGTACTTATCCGGGAACTCAATAGCAAAATTATGCAAGGACAGAAACAGTAACATTTCTGAGGATTTATGAAGCCAACATATCTTGTGTGTGCTTTTTTTTTTTTTAATAATGTGGTGTACATCTTGTTTTCTCAGCTGCATGCTGTTGTAATGTAGTAATTTGACTTTTAGTTTCTGAGTGATTCTAAAGTACCATTGGAGGGAATCCACCAACTCCTGCCAATGGTGAGGGACTATAATCTTATGCCCAGTGGTTTCCCAAGTCCAGCTGCACATTGATATAACCTGGGGATGTAGTTGCTTTAAAATATAGGTACACCTGGGTCTCAACACAAGAAAGCTTATCTTAACTGTTCAGTGTCAATGCAATAAACAGATCTTACTTGAAAGGGAAAATGGCATAGCTTATTCTGAACTAAATGTGGGTGACCATGGCCCAAAAACATGGATTCAGATTGCTCCCAGATTATATGCTCCACTGTGTAAGTGGTTACATGTGTCACAGAAAAAAAGAGAGATATAAACCATTGCATTTACTGAATACATTGGTCACACTGGGTAGGCAGGTTACTGAAAACTGAGGAAATTGCCACTGTGTAGGTTTCAAATACTGTCTGATGACATTCCTGGTTTTTGAATTGTTAGAAGTTAATGGTCTACTAAGAGCACATTATGAAGGCTATAATACCTGATAGATAAAAGAATGTTGGGCTAGATACAAAGGTGGCCAAGAAATGGCTATTAAGGGAACTAAAGAAAGGCCAGGATGGTTTGGGCTCTGCATATGCTCCACAATTGCGGAAGTTCTAATCAATCAGCCAGTCTGCAGAATTTGCATCATAGATGGGCTTTTTCAGGGAACTTCAGTTCACAAGAAATGTAGGACTTTCCCAATTTCCTCATATGTTGCTCTGAACCAAATATAACCCTAGCCATCTATGGCATCAGATTTGGAACATTTGTTAATGTTCTGGTTAAGCTTCAGAAGTCAACTTGACACATCTGGGAAGAGGGAACCTCAGTTGAGACATTTCCTCCATCAGATTGATCTGTACTCACAACTGAGGGGTGTTTTCTTGGTTAACCCGGATGGCCCACCCCAAATGTGGGCATTGCCTTCTGCTGGCAGGCAATATTAAAGTCCATGCCAGAGGGATCTGGTCCCTTTTTTCCTGTGGCTTGCCTCTCTCTCACTGGTGAGTTTGTCTTGCTGCTGTGATCAACCCTACGGATCCCAATGTGTACTGAGACCAGCAGATCTCCTGGAATCCATCAGGCCTTCAGCACCAGATTGGGACTACTGAGACATCCAGCCTTGCGGACTGAGCAGTTCCCTGGATTCTCAGCCTCTTCAGTGCGGCACAGCTACTATTGGACTCCTTGAATTCTGTCACGTGAGCAAATCAATAAATTGTGTATAGCTATATATTCGTCCTGTTGCTTCTGTTTCTTTAGAGAACCCTGACTAATACAGGCATGTAAAAGAAAGCACGCTGCCCTGAGTTGCCCCCTCAGGTTCCCTTGACAATGAACTGTGAACTATAAGCCAAATAGACTTTTACTCTCCAAGTTGGCTTTGAACAGTGTTTTGGTCACACCAATAGAAAGTAATTAGGACAGAATTTGGTATCAAGACTGTAAAGCATTGCTATGATGTACCTGAAGATTTTTGGGGGGAGGATTGTGGAAGCCTTTGGAACTTTGAGCTAGAAAACCATTGAGTCCTCTCCACGTGTTTGTATTGTGACACCCCTGGGCAGGTATAAGAAAGCAGGCTGAGCATGGGCCAGAGGAATTAGCCAGTAAGAAGCATAAGAAGCATTCCTCCTTGGCCTGTGCTTTCAGTTCCTGCCTTCAGGTCCCTGCCTTGAGTTCCTACTGGTTTTGAAGGCTTGAAGGAGTCATTCAGAGAATCTGAGGCTTGGTACTATGTGAGGCCAGGAAAGGTCATTGGTGAAGGTACACCCTCAGTTGCAATGAAGACTCCAGGATATAGAAGAGATGCCAGTACTGTAAGATAACCACCAAGGACAGCAGCAGGTGTGGACTGGAGCCAGCCTGAGCCTACAGGCCAAGCTGCGTGTGCTGTGCATGGCAGAGTCAGAGTAGAGCTGCCAAGACCTTTGGAGCCCAGGAGATCAGGAGTGCATCCCAGATGCTGACATTGAGCTACATTCTTGGATTTTCCTTTTACTTAAGTGTGCTCCATGTTACCCTTTTGAAATAAGAAAGTATGTAACTTATTTTTTATATTAAAAGAGGCCAGAGTTGAAAGACTTTGGATTATTTTAAAGAAACCCTGAGCTTTTAAAGTATCAGAATTTTACTGTGGGACTTTTGAAGTTCTATAATTGTTTTGGTTTGGGGGGGGTTGTTTGTTTGTTGGTCTTTTGAGACAGGGTCTCCCGGTAGCCCCAGCTGTCCTGGAACTCACTCTGTAGATCAGGCTGGCCTTGAACTCACAAAGATCCGCCTGCCTCTGCCTCCCAAGTGCTAGGATTAAAGTCATGTGCCACCACACCCGGCAGTTGTTTTTGTTTTTTTAAGAACACCATACAAGTTCAGTTTTATTTCTTTTTTATTTTTTTTATCTTTAATTGAAGTTTTGTGCATTTCCTACATTACTTCTCCGTTCAATCCAGACTCATTTCCCCTTCCATGTCCCCCCTCCCAAGTTCATGCAGTCTGCCATACATGTCCTGTTTCCCCTTCTGAGTTTTTTCAAAGTTTTTCAAAACATTATTTGAGGGGGGAGGGGGGAAGAACTCTACTGCTTCTGTCTGTTCCCTGTCCCAGTTCTTTTGTTGTTGTTCCCTCCAATCCGTATTGTTTCACCATATGCATTTATGTAGGTCACACATAAAAGCATGTCCTCTCACAGTGCTGAGGATGTTTGGCTCCAGGTCCATCGCAGTGCATCTGTGCACCCAACCCGGGAAGTCAGGACCCTGAAGCAAGCTCCAGGCCAGCCAGAACTGCAGAGCCAAAGCCTGTGTCCAAACACAAGTCCAGCCAGGACGCCGGGATGTCCGTCTACCTCAGGGTCAGGTGCCACAAGACCATGGTCTTCCTCCAAGCCCAGGAGTCAGCACCGTGCTGGAGCTGAAGCAAATGTTGCAGGGCATCCTACAGCGCCCGCCCGAGCAGCAGAGGCCCTAGCAGAGGCTCTCCAAGGGCGACCAGGTCCTGGAGGACTGACCCACCGACAAGCCCATTCCCCAATGAAGGAGGTCATTGGCTCCTGAGGTCACCTGCCACCGAGCCTGGAGAAGCTCAGTTGGATCCCTGGGAGCCACATGGAGGAAGGAGACACTGCCTCCTGCCAGGGCTCCTCTGACCACCCCAAGTGCTGTGCATGCCCTCCACTCCAGCCCCCAAATAAATGAGAGTTTTTCCCAAAAATTAAAAAAAAATAAAATATAAAATAAAATAAAAGCATGTCCTCTGAAAATAAACTATATGTTATTTCCAAATCATAGTCTGGGATCCAGATGTTTCCCTTTTAATTTTATATTGCTCTAAAATATGGAAACATACCCTCCACCCATGTACCAAAATTATAAAGTCTGAAAATAGGTAGTAGGTTAATTCTAGAGTCCATTAAGGGATTCACATTCTAAGAGCACAGTTACTTTTAGATAAAGAGAAATATAACATTAATGTAACTCCGTTTGCCTTACTTGACACTAGCATCTGCAATGAGGGATACCATATGTCATTTGTTTTTCTGGGACTGTGTTACCTCACTTAGCATACTATCTTCTAGTTCCATCCATTTACCTGCAAAGTTCATGATGTCATCTTTCTTTACTGCTGCATAGAACTCCATTGTGTAGATGTACCACATTTTCTCTATCCACTCGTTGGCTGAGGGACACTTGGATTGGTTCCAACTCTGCTATTGTTAAAAGAGCTGTAATAAACGTGGCTGTGCATGTATCTCTGTGGTAGGATGAGTCTTGTGGGTATATACCCAGGTATGACTGGGCCAGGTGGTAGGCTCAAGCAACAGAAGAAGGAATATAAGGAGACCTTCCCACTCACAATAGCCTCACAAACAATAAAATACCTAGGAACAAACCTAACCAAAGACACCAAAGATCTCTACAACAAAAATTTTAAACCCTTGAAGAAGGAAATTGAAGAAGACTTCAAAAGATGGAAAGACATCCCATGCTCATGTATTGGAAAAATTAATGTAGTAAAAATGTCCATTCTACCCAAATTAATGTACAGATTCAATGCAATCCCAATTAAAATCCCCAAGAATTTCTTCACAGACTTGGTAAAAAAAATCCTTAAATTCATATGGAAAAATAAAAGACCCTGAATAGCCAAAACAACCCTGAGTGAAAAGAGAAATACCAGGGGGATCACCATACCAGACTTCAAACTATAGAACAGGGCTATAGTCATAAAAACATCCTGGTACTGGCACAAAAACAGACCCATTGACCAATGGAACAAAATTGAAGTTCCAAACTTGAGCTCATACAATTCCAGCCACCTCATATTTGACAAAGGGGCCAAGAAGACACGATGGAGGAAAGACAGCATCTTCAGCAAATGGAGTTGGCAAAACTGGATCACCACTTGTAGAAGAATAAAATTAAATCCCTACCTCTCACCCTGTACAAAAATCAACTCCAAATGGATCAAAGACCTCAATGTGAAACCCAAAACTCTGAAGGTGATAGAAGAAAATGTTGGCAGCAACCTACAAGACACAGGGGTAGGAAAAGACTTTCTAAATCAGACAGAAGCTGTGCAGGAAATAAGGTCAACAATTGATAAGTGGGACCTCATTAAACACAAAAGCTTCTGTACAGAGAAAGAAACAATCAGTGAAGTGAAAACCCAGAGTGGTAGGAAACCTTCACTGCTGATACATCTGACAGAGCATTCACTTCCAGAATATCTAAACTACTCGAAAAACAAAGAAGTAAGAAAACAAATGATCCATTCAAGAGATGGAGTAAAGAGCTGAATAGAGACTTCAAAAGTGAGGAAGTAAAGATAGCTGAGAAACATCTTAAAAAGTGTTCAACATCATTAATAATTAAGTAAATGCAAATTAAAACCACTTTAAGATATCATTTCACTCCACTAAGACTGGCTAGGATCAAGAAAACAAATGATACCAAATGCTGGAGAGGTTTTGGGGAAAGGGGAACACTCATCCACTGCTGGTGGGAATGTAAACTTGTACAACCACTATGGATAGCAGTGTGAAGAACCCTTAAAAGTTGTATAGTGTTTTATATAGTGATACTAACAAGAGATCTTGGGGATAAGAAATGAAAAAGATATGGTTTCACAGTGATGGTTTGTGTGTTAACAAAGGAGCTCAACAATCTTCAGTTGTCAACTTGACACACCTGGGAAGGGTAAAACTCCACTGAGGCATTTCCTCCATCCGAGTGGTTTGTGCTTGTGCCTGTAAGGCATTTTCTTGATTGTTAAGTGATGTGGGAGGTGCTACTACCCCTGTTCAGATGATCATGATTTGTATATGAAAGCCAGTTGAGCACAGGCCAAAGGAGCAAGCAAGTAAACAGTAGTTCTCTATGGTCTGTGCTTCAGTTCCTGTCCCAGGGTTCCTGCCCTGAGTTCTTGCCTCAGTTTTCCTTGATAATGGACTGTTAGCTATAAGCCAAATAAACCCAATTTGATTCCCCAAGTTACTTTTTGTTGGTGTCACATTAATATAAACTCCATTGCAAGCTGCACCTCTGTACTACTGAACCAGAGTCTACATCTTTAAAAGGTCTCAGAGAATTAGTGCACCATTACATCACCATAAACACTTATGCATTGTATTCTTCCACTTCAGAAAACTCTGAGATCTCTGATGATAAATAAACATTGTGCTTTTACAGCCATCTTCTACTGCCCTTTTTTCCTCCATCTTATCTCATCCCTTCCAGGGGTATTTGAAGCATTCATTTTGGCAACCCAGAACTCATTGTTCAGTATGAGTTTTGATACACATGAGAAGGAATAAGACAAGACATCTCAAAGTGATGGTGTGGAGAGAGAAGATGGCAGAGGGATGAGGCAGACCCTGGCCAGTCAACCTCAGGGTAGAGCATGCCATCTTCCAGGAGACTGAATGCCTGCAATGGACCATGTGAGGAAACATCACATAAGATGAATATTACCTGACCATAGGTGCTTCTATATTGATCTCAAAATTCTGAACTCAGGACTTGGAAAATAAGAAAGAAAATAACTGTGGAGCCAAGATTGTGACATAGCTGTGTCAGGCTGTGAAACTTCCCAGCAGCCACTCAGAGAATCTTGGATTGGAGGTCTGTAAGCTAATTACTGCCTGCTGTGTGGACCTAGCTTCTGCTTTTACTCACAGTAAAACTCTGGGGGGAATCAGCCTGTTGGAGACCGCCTTGTTCCACAGTGGGGTCATTGTGATGAATGAGGCTGGGAAACAACCAAAGTGTGACCTTCATACAAGGGCTTGAAACAAATAAGTTTGCTGAGGAAAAACAGGCATTTCTGACCACTGAGAAAAAGAGAAATCCCTACCTGACATTCTAAGCAGTGTGTGAGAGAAACAGAAATTAAGAGTGAAAAATCCCATTCCAAGAAACCTGTTCATATTCTGATCCATAACCACATACAAAGGAAAGGAAGCAAGCCCTTATGGCACACCTAAATATAAGAATTATAGATCACTGACATTCTAATGAGATATGATTTCTCTGACACCCAGCTCAGAGGTGCTATGTAAGATGAATGGGGCTTTTCATTTGCTAATAGAAGATGGGAAGTCAGGGGTGTGGAGGTGGAGGTGGAAACGGTAGCTAGGTGGAGATGGGGGGAGAGCTCTGAATATAATCAAAATTAATTGTATGAAATTCTTAAATCAATAAAATTTATCATAAAATTAAAAAAATAAAAAAGAACAAGCATGATTTAAGGTGCTGAGTGCTTCATGAAGCACAAGTTGAACAAATCATCATGAGATGGAAGTTGAACAAATCATCATGAGAGGAAGCCTTTTTGAGCACAAATATGATTTGAAATCAGGAAAATTGATACCAGGCAAGATTTTTAAATTTGTGCTGACTTAGGAAGCTAATACTTCATGATATGCAGATACAAATAGATGATATACATTTTTTTTAATTTTTAAAAATTATTTATTGAATTCTTAGGTATTCATCCAGAACATCTCAATCAATCCTAATCACCTCTGTACCCCCATCTCCACTGGCACCCTCCCACATCCTCACACCTGGAATTTATACATTCTGTCATTTGAGTTAAGGCCTATTGGGTCAAGTTAGTGTCCCCAGACATTCCTCAGTGCAAGTTCATCCACTGAGGTCTTTGCAGTCAGCATATCCAGAGTCCCTCAGCTTAAGGAGACCAGCTCCTTGCATGGTAAAAAAAAAAAAAAAAAAAAGGAGACCAGCTCTTCTCATCCAGCAGTAATCAGCTGCCAATATTTCAATATTTCTTCAGCTAAGATTGCTGCCTGCTGCCTATTTACCCAGTTCCATGTGGGATTTTTGACTTCTTGAGATGATATAGATTTTAAAGATCTATAGCAAGGCCAAAATTTTAAAATTATTAAAGACAAATGACAAATTCAACAAAACACAGGTACTAATTAAATTAATTAAGGATATGACTTAACCTGTCTGGAGAGAAATACAGAAACACCATTAATAAAATCGCTAGAGAAGGGTAAATTAGTGATCTTCACCATGAATATAGTAAAGAAATTGAAAACTTTGTATTGTGTGTTTATGTATTGACTTTAAACTGACTTATTTAATAAATTCAGTAGCGACAATTGTAACAGGAAGAAAATTAAAATCCAGCAAGCGAAGGCTAAAAAAAAAACTCTTGAGAAATTTTAGGTACTGATAAAAGAAGTCTGGAATACCTGAAACTACCACCAGTGGGACTATAGATGGTGAACTCTGCACTTTGGAAACTCAGAAGCCAGGAGCACACTACTAAAAACTGAAGAAAAAGGGATCATTATATCTTAATGGGGGAAAAATTAGCAGAATTTTGTGCTGAATTTATGCAGAAAAAATAACTTGTAAATAAAACTTGACTCAATTGATCTTCCCAAGCAAACTCCTGAAAATAGTATCTGATTTTAACCTGCCATTTAGGTAAAATGTGAAAATACAGATCAGTTGATAGAACCGTTGAACAGAAAAAAATAAACAAATAAATAAATAAAATAGAAAAGCCAGAATTTGATGAAATGAGAAATTCTGCCTATCTTGGAAACAAAACTGTTAAGAGATCATTTTTTAAAATGACAGAAAAACTAAGTGGAGTATGTGGATAATCTTTCTAAGTCAGACTATTAAATCATACAAGATTAAAGTTTGCTTCAGAACTCTTCACAGTCAAATCAATGAACAAGTGTTGACCCTGGGCTATTTCAACAGGAGCAAAAAAAAAAAAGGACGTGTGACCTTGAAATCTGCCTAGAGGTATGACTCTTTCTCCCACAGAAGACCCATAAGTCCTTGAGATAACCATATCTGCAGAAATACTGACAGCATGGAGTAAAACAAAAAGATTTTACAAAACAGAAAGCTGGTGGACTCCTGAAACTCTATTGGCAGACAGTTAGCCAAGAAGGTGGAGCAGAGGACAGCCTAGAGTTACAAGGAAGTTTTCCTACGCATTAAAAACCTGGGGGATCTTCCAAATTGAGCCATGGCTTCTTTCCATTTTCTATGGCTGCCCACTTTAAAAGAGAGGGTCTGTAGACATGATCCTGTTCTCACCTACCACATGTGACAGGAGCAGATGAGTCTAAGAACATAGGTCAACAGATGGAATAAAATTATGTCCATAAACTTTATCTTTCCAGACTTACATTAGTTAATATTCTAAAATTTGATCTGACACTGTAATGGAACGAAAACTGGGAGATATTAAAACAAAATGAATATTTTTTTAATATTTCTTTTTTTAATTTATTTTATTTAGTTATTTATGTGTATGAATGTATTGCCTGCATGTAGGTTTGTGCACCCGTGTCGTGCAATGCCGCGGAGGTCAGGAGAGGGCGTCAGATTCCCCTGGAACTGGAGGTCTCCTGGAATTGGAGTTACAGACGGTTCTCAGCCGCCATGTGGGAGCTGGGGATCGAACCCGGGTCCTCTGTAAGAGCACTCGGTGCTCTTAACCGCTAGGCCATCTCTCCAGCCCATAATGAATATATTTTATAGAGAGAACAGATATGAATTCCTAGGGGGCTAGAGAGGTTGACTTTGGTTGTCTATATTTATGCCAGTACCATGCTGTTTTGATGACTATGGCTGGAAGTCATTTGAATTGCAACTTCATTGTTTTGGAGGGTAGGGGTTGAGGCAGGGTCTCTCTATGTAGACTAAGCTAACCTGGAACTTACTATGCAGATCAAGCTGGCCTCACTCATAGAGATCAGCCTGCCTCTGCTTCCCAAGTGCTGGGATTAGAGACTGGCGCCACCACGCCCTCTTCTTTGTTCTTCTTAATCAAGATGAATTTGTATATTTAGGGTTTGTGAGTATTGTATTTTCTTATAAATTTTAGGATGGTTTTCTAGTTCTGTAAAGAATATCATTGGTATTTGATGGTGATTGAATTAAATTTGCAAATCACCTTGAGCAGTATGAATGCTTTAATATTATTGCTTTTTCCAATGCATAGAAACAAGGTTGTTTTTTTTTTTTTTAATTTTGCTGCCTACCTCCATTTTTTCATTAAAGTTTTATAATTTTCAGTACAGGGATATTTTATTTCTTTGTTTAAATTTATTCGTGGATGATTTTTTAGCTGTTATGAATGGGATTTCTTCTCTATAGTTCAGGTCATTTGTTATTGATTAGCAGATAGTATTAGATACTAATGATTTTAGTATATCAACTTTGTATCCTGCAGCTTTGCTTAACTCATTTATCAGTTCTAAGGTTTGTGGGTTATTTGGGGATTTTAATATATAAGATCGTGTCATCTGTAGTGACAATTTCTTTATTCTAAGTTTAATTTTTTTCTTTCTTTCCTATGGTTTTCTTTATTTTAGCCTAAGACACTCTTTAGTCAACCTGGTGAAAGTATACATTCTTGTCTTCTTCTAGATCTTAAAGAGAAAACTTTTTTCTTCACTCCACTTTGTATACACTCAACTTTTGGATTATCATAAATGTCCTCTGTTGTGTTGAGGTGCATTCCTTCTAAACCTAAATTTTTCAGATTTTAATTGTGGACAATGTTGAGTTCCATCAGATACGCTTTCTGCATTTAGAGATGATCATGGGGTTTTGTCCTTCCATCCGATGATGCATCACATTTATTGGGTGGTATGTGCTGACCTATCTTTATATGTATTCTTAGTGAACAAGATTTCCAGTATGCTCTTTGATTTGGTATATATTTTGTGTAACAATTTTTTGCATCTACATTCATCAAAATTATCAGCATACACTCTTCTTTTTTTTTAAAGCCAATGTGTCATTGAAGCTCTATGAACATACACTCTTCTTTTATTGTATATTCACCTCTGGCCTGATATTAAGGTAATACTGGTCTCATCAAATATAATAGGAAGATATTTTATTTATATTTTTGAAGCAACTTAAGACAGAATTAATTTTAATCTTCTTTAAATGGTTGTTAAGATAAAACATGAAACTATTTGACTCTGGGCTTTTTTATTCATTCTTTTTTTGTTTTTGGTCTTTTTGAGACAGGGTCTCCCTTTAGTCCCAGCTGGCCTGGAGCTCTCTCTGTAGACCAGGCTGGCCTTGAACTCACAGAGATCCACCTGCCTCTGCCTCCCTAGTACTGGGATTAAAGGAATGCACAACCATGCCCAGCGACTGTGGGACATATTTTGCTAATTAAATATTGTTATTTGTTCTTAGTCTTTTTATGTTCTATATTCATGATTTAGATTTGTCTCACAATTTATTTGTTTCTACTAGGCTATCAAATTTTGTAATATAAGTGCTCATTTTCTTTTTCTATTCTGTAATGAGGATTAAACCCAGAGCCTTGGGCGTACTAGGCAAGCATTCAACCGGTGCACTACATCCCCAGCCTTATATAAATATTCATAATAATGTCTAATGACCCTTTGTATTTCTGTGATTTCTGTTATAATCTATTTTTCATCTCTGATTTTCCTAGTTTGGGTCTTTCTTTTTCTCTGGAGCTGTTGTCTTGGTCTCTAGTCAATTCTGGCTGTTTTCTTTCATGGGCTGACAGCTTGGCCAGGCATAACCTTTCGATCCTACTAATGAAGCACATGCAATTAGATATATAGGTATTTAAACAGTACTAATTGTTATGGTAGGTTACTTTGGTATAGACACAGATGTTTGGATGGTATGTTAATCCATGAATTACATTTTCTTCTGTTAAGTATGACAGGGTCTTCCTGTGGTTTATAACATCTCCTAACCATTAGAGGATGTAAGCTTGTGGCATCAGCCGTGGGTTATTCCTCCAAGGAGAGAGCTAATAGCCAATTAGATTTCGGATATACAGACATATGGCTGCCACTGCTGCACAGTATTTCCAGGCAGGTCAGGTGTAGCTGGTGCTAACGGAGGAGTCTTGCTTGACTCAAGGAGACCTATATTTGCTTTACTGGTTTAGTGGCCTTTGGTAACACTCTCTGGCATTCCAGAGACCATCCATATGCTTGCAAGTGCGGTCTCCATACATCTTTCCCATGTTTATATTAGGTCTTCAACAGCAGGGCCTTATCGCCTCTCTTCCTGCAGATATCCAGTTTGGAGGCAAGGAGCCTTTACCTTTTGTGGGGGCTTGGATCCCCTGGCCATCATCTCCTTGGTAGAATAATCCATTGCTGATGTCAGAGCTCTCTGTATTAATTATTTTGCTTAAGTGCATAGCTTAAGGAGACTTTAGCTTTATATTTGGTTCTGAATAGAGAATAATCCTTTTCACAGTTTCTATGTCCATTAGTCAATTAAAGAAGGCAGTTTTACGATTTTACAAGAGAATACCTCGTAAAACAGCTGGCTCCAATCTACACTGGAGAACGACCTCAGCATCATCATCATATTTCTCCTTATTCTATGGGGGGAGTTAAGAAAGTCTCTCTGTATTAAAACCTTTGCGGCACCTAAAAGTAAGCTTCGTTAGGATTTATTAAAAATAGTTGTTACTAGTAGGATCCAGAGAGGGCCTGATGTCTGCAGCAATCGGATTTCTTCCCTTCAATGCCCAGAGTAGTCAATCCTTCTGCTGCATTTCCTGGTACATCCTACACACTGCAAAGCTGCATTTCTTTCTCAGCCATTAAGTGGTGATACTCTGGCCTGTTTGGAACATACAAAACCTTTCCATAGTTAGTTTTAAGATTTAATTGCAAGTTTTTTGGACAAAAAGTTTTCAAATATCTATTTATATCCCCCTTTTTTATTTTAGATTTTTATTTTTGACCCATGAGTCTCAAAAAAGCAGTTGTATTATACATACGTATAGGTTGGAATCAAGGCACAGATTTCATCAAGTTCACCCATGCTGTTTTGGGTTACTGTATGTGATTAACTTGGAAACAAACTTTATTTTTATAAATCATTCCTATAGGTGAAAGAGATTGCTACCAGGTGATACTATATGACAGCAAAATTATAGAGAACATTTGTTTATACCAATCCCAAAGTAATTGTATAAAGTTTTTAATTAAAGCTAATGTGGACAACAGCGATTTATATCACCAGTTAACTCAGATGCATTACCGTTTTTATCAGCCTTTATTTTATTTTATTTTTTATTTTTTTTATTTTTATTTTTAAGGATTCTACAATACAATGACACAGTTGTTTTCATATAAAATTGATGTTACTCATGTTGTCATACAATTAAGTAATTGGTGCATTTGCAAGTATCTATGTCCAAATTTGAAAACCCAAGGTTCTCCATAGTCCAGTTGGAGAAGCTTGTATCACAGGCATGTTGATCAATCAGGTGTCCAGACTATATTCCTATAGTCTCATGATTCACACCCTATCTCTCCACAGCCCTACAATCTACCATGCTCCTCTTCCGCAGTTTGTTCCCTAGGCTTTGGGAAAGGGGCACAAATGGGGTGAGAAGAACAGTCTAATTTCTTTGGATTGTCATTTTGGACTGTGTGTTCAGTTTGTTTCTCTTCAACGGATTGACAGCTTTTCACAGTGATACCCTTTTCAGTCATACTAACAAAGCTCAAACTATTGGATGTACAGGCATATAAGCAGTACCACTTATTGTGTCAAACTAAGCTGTGAGCATAGACACAGATGCTTGGATGGTATGCTAATCTGCAAACTGTGTTTCTCTATAAAGGGTGACAATTCTTATTGTGGCTTAAAACATCGCCTAACCACTAGAGGACATAAGCTTGTGGCATCCACTGTGAGTTATTCCTCCAAGGAGAGAGCTAATAGCCAAATAGTTTTGGGATATAATATAGACACTTGGCTGCCACTGTTGCACTGTATCTCCAGGCTGTTGAGGTGTATAGTTGATATTTTCGGAGGAGTCTTGTTTGTCTCAGGGAGACCAATATTTTGCTGCATTGCTGTAGTGGCCTTTGGCAATGCTCTCTAGCATTTCAGAGGCCAGTTGTACGCTAGCAAGGTGACGCATCATAACATTTTTCATGCTCACCCAGGTCTCTTGACAACAGGGACTTACTGCCTTTCTCCTTGCATATATCCCATTTATAGGCAAAAGGCCTTTATAATTTGGGGTGGGGGTTTGATCCCCTAGCCAACATCTCCTAGGCAGAATAATCATTGCTGATGTCAGAGCTTTCCTGTAGTAATATATTTTGCTTAATTACACAACTTATAAACACTTTACTATTGAATTTGGCTCTAGATAGAGAAATATCCTTTCACAGTTCCTATGCCTATCAATCAGTTAATACGTTGTGCCTGTTTTATAGGAAATACCACCGTAACAATTGGCTCTAGTTTACAGTTGGGAGTGGTTTCATTACCATTTTTTTCCTTTTTCAAAAAAAAAAAAAAGAAAGAAAAAAGGGGGGAGAGGTAAGGAAGGGCTTCTCAGCATTAGGGTCCTTATTAACAGCAACCCCAATATTATTCAAAGAGATGCTCAGTGACCGTGTCTCAGGCAGTCTGATGTTCCTCATTCCTTAGTGTTCAGATGGGTCAACCTCTCTGCTGACATTCCCAGTTCATCCTGCACAGCCATAAATTGTATGTTTTCAGGCATTTATATTGGTGATATTTTACCCTGTGGGACATAAAATTCTCCTCCCATTGTAAAGATCAGAAAAATTGAAAATTTATCAATAGGATTGAAAACAGAGTTTTCCATTTGAATCCCAGAAAGGATAGTACCCCACCTCCCCCTCCCTCTTTTCTTCCTTTCTTTTTTTTTTTTTTTTTAGGTTTTTGTTTTGACCTATAGATGCCTAAGTTGTATTACACATACCCATAAGCAGGAGCCAAGGCATAAGCTTTTCATTACATTTACCCAAACTGGTTTCTCATTGACTGTATGCTACTTATTTGGGAAGGTAAATTTAAGCTTAGTTCCTTTAACTTGTCCTAAAGTAAAGAAAGTGTTATAATGTGATATTGTGTTATTCAGAAAATATATAGGCCATTTGTATACCTTAACCCGATACAAATTATAAATAAGACCAATTAACATTTTATATTCCCGATTAGTTCAATTGTATTACCATTTCCACCAAAACCTACACCTAAATTTAATTAATCTAAACAATTCACTAAGCCATTGAAATATACTATACTTGTTTTATCAGCCTTTAAACCATGTTTGTGTTTAATATACACATATTTACTTTTACTAAGTCCAAAACACCATGTATCCTGTAGACAGAGTCTGGGCAAAACTGGATACTGTTGAACTCACGTCAATTAAATATGCACCAATCAATATACACCCGTGTCCCTCTCCCACCCCTCCTACCCTTCCCGAGTCACCATTTCAGTCAGTTTTCTGATGCAATCTTTCTGTTGTTGTTCTTTTAATATGCACCTCTCCACAAGAAATATTATAACTGGGTGTATTGGTACTAGCATCCACATATGAGAGATACTATTTGTCGTTGTTTTTCTGGGACTGTGTTACTTCACTTAACATGATGTCTTCTAGCTCCATCCATTTACCTGCAAAGTTCACGATGTTGTCTTTCTTTACTGCTGCGAAAGTTTATGCCTGGACAAGCTGGCAGCCCATGAAAGAAAACAGCGAGAATTGACTAAAGACCAAGACAACAGCTCCAGAGAAAGTAGACTGTTTTGTGTTTCTTCATCCACCTGTGCCCCTTTTCTAAGCCTAGGGAACAATCTGCGGAAGGGGGGGCAGTAGAATGTAAGGGCTGCGATTGGGGTGAATGGTGAAATTACAACAATATAGACTGGACACTCATTTGATCAACTTGATTGAACATACAAGCCCCCCCCTGCTGGATGTGTGACCAGGCTGTGTGGGTTTGGGCACAACTGCTCACAATTAAGTTTTACATGAAGGATCTTGTACTATCAAATTACACTTATTGTTAAAAAAATGAAAACAAAGCAAAACAAAACAAAAAAACAGAGAAAGATGCAGAAAAGTTACGGCAGAATGCATGATCTGGGATGGGTAGGGGTGGGGTGGGGGGAAGGGAAGGGGATATATGCCTGAACTCAATTGGAAAATGATGTATGAAATACACAAAGCATCAATAAAAATAAAAACATAAAAAATAAAAAAATTTAAAATTACAAAAAAAGGAAACTTCTCTGGTGAGAGATGAGAGATGCATTAATTTATGGGTATAACAATTAGGTATTAGGATTCAATTAAATACAATGACTATTTAGTAGAAAACAAGAATTAGGCTCTCTGCTATGTCTAGAGAACCTGTCTAAGCCTGATATCAATGTCAGATAAGGGCTCAATACTAGGAAGTAGACTTTAAATCCAAATAAAGAGTGCTTGGTTACTCCCAAATATTCATGCCAATATTGTACCAGTGGGCATAGCTAGCTGTAGTTCACAGATTCACATCTGATCAAGGCAGATGATTATTTTTCGTTCTGGTAGCATGAATGCCAGTCAGTAGAGATGAGGCTCTGAAGTCCACACCAGCTTGACTTCTCCTTGCTCGTTCTATAGTTCACCTATGCCATATCTTCAGCAATAGACCTTACCGTCAAGCTCTAGTAGCTAACCAAGAGCAAGGGCAATGGCTAACATTGTTTGAGTGTCTATGGGACCCGTGCTCAACAGTTTCTGGACAGGGATCACATTCATGGCATTGAGGGACTTTTTTTTAGACTATAAAGGGATAATGTCCCCTGTTTGGGGATAACCCCTTTCAATCTCTTGCTATAAAGTATATGTATATACTTTCAGAAACTTCTCTAGCATCATGTTTTTGAATGGCTTTTTCTAAAGGCCTTTAATGTTACTTATCCTTCCTCATACTCCCTCCTCTGGCCTGGCCCTCACTTTTCCCACCCCATTTAACCCTTCTTACTGGAATGTCACCTTTCCCTCTTCATATCACTGAATTCTACCAGCTCTCCCAGAAAGCTTCCCCAGCCATCTATATCCATTTATTAGTTTCTTCACTTCTCTGGAATTTCAAATTGAAACATGCATACCTAAGATTTCAAGGCTAGCCTCTAGTTATAAAAGAGAATATGTGTTGTTTGTCTTTCTGGGTTTGGGTTATTTTGGGTATGACATTTATTAATGGACATAATCTGAACTAACAACTTAATTAACCCTAGAAAAACCTTGTGCTCTTGTGTCTTTTGATATTGACACCTGATCATATTTGCTTAACCACCTCAGTTTGGTACTCCACCCCAAAAGAGAATGAATGAGTGAATGAATGAATGAATGAATGAATGAATACGGGTTCACTTGTTAACCTATCAAAGCACCAAAAGGTATTGTTCCATCTACATTGGACACAATGGAGGTTGGGAAGGAAGAGTGAGGTTGGATATTATGAGCTAGGGATGAAAAGACCAGATGATCCCTTAGGATTAGAGTTGAGCTGAACCTATACTTCCCCAATAAAGCCAGAGAAACCATTTACAATAAAAATGTGGCTGTCGCCTGGCCCATTGGCACAGTTCTGGGGAAACAGGTGTCCTCTGGGTTTGGGTCAACTCTCAAAAATTTATTTTAAGGGGCTGGAGGGATGGTTCGGCAGTTAAGAACACTGGTGGTTCTTGCAGAGGACCCGGGTTCAAATCCCAGCACCCACATGGCAGCTAACAACCACCAGTAACTCCAGTTTCAAGGAATCCAACATCCTCTTTTGTCCTCTGAGGGCATTGCACGACAGAGGTACACTTACATGCAGGGAATATACACATACACATAAAATAAAATTAATATTTTTTAAAGTTAAAAAAATTATTTTATTTTGAGACAGATTTTTGTTCAGGGTATTTGTAATGTTGGTGTAATTAATAACATCCACAGCTTATTAATTAATAACCTCACTCAGGATGATTGTTTCCAGTTCCATCCATTTACTTACAAATTTCATAATTTCTCTTTTTTAAGATTTGAATAACATTCCATTGTGTTTATGTATCACACCATCATTATCCATTCATCAGCTGGTGGACATCTAGGTGTTTTCCAATTTCTGGCTATTCTGAAAAGTATCCCTTCATTTATTTTTAAATAGTAAATTGTTTATTCCATATATTTGCATAGTCTCCAATATTTTCCTTGTTTGTTTCTAATTTTGTTGCATTGTGGTCAGAAAAGACACTCTGTATCTAGTTAGTTTTCTGCAATTTGTTGAATCTTGTTTTGTGGTCTAACATTTGATTGTTCCTGTAGAATGCTCCAAGTGCTGATGAGAAGAATGTGTATTCCACAGCGAGTGGATGGAATATTCTGCAGATCTTTACTAGGTCTATTTACTGTAGAGTACAATTTAACTCTGCTGTTTCTTTGTTGGCCTGGGTTAGATGATGTGCTCATTGCTATATATTTTCTGAAAGGATGAGTTAGGAAGTTTATTTGAGAAACTCGTTAGTCTACTGGTTCAGCATGGGAAAATGAAAGTGACACTGGAAAGCAAGGGCAAAAATCAATAAACGGAAGAACTTAGATGTTTTGATAAAATTCAAATTTTTACTAACAGCTCCAAAAGCATTTTAACTTTAAGTATAAGAATACATTTTCTTAAGCCCCGTGTAGTGGCACACACCTATAATCCCAGCACTTGGGAGGCAGAGGCAGGTGGATCCCTGTGAGTTCGAGACAAGCCTGGTCTACATAGTGAGTTCCAGGACAGCTAGGGCTACAGGGAGACCCTCTCTCAAAAAAGACAAAAAACAAAACAACAACAACAAAAAAAAAAAACACATTTTTTCTTTTCTATGTATTTCCCCAATTTTCATACCCATAAAAATGGATCTACCTTGAATTGACATGTATACAATAAGAAGATATTATGTTAGAACCCCAAGTGAAAACCTGTTCCACAAATTTTGCTGATTACCACCCATTTAGTTGAACCTGAGAAGAGAGGGGGACCAGGAGGTCCCAGATCTGAATCTTAGAGTTAGCAAGATGGATAGTAAGCATCCAAATCCAACAGTGTCCCCTACTATGCTTCAATTTATTTTTGTAGCTTTCAATATAATGTTGTTCGAAAACTATAAAAATATTTTTCCTTAAAAGATTTGAAGCATTATTTTTTAATTAAGGTATTTCCATTAGAGAAAGTATTTAAAGTGAGTTGTATAGCTTTAGAAATTTGTTGTTGGGCATGGTGGTGCACACCTTTAATCCTAGCACTTGGGAGGCAGAGGCAGGCAGATCTTTGTGAGTTCAAGGCAGCCTGGTCTACAGAGTGAGTTCCAGGACAGCTGGGGCTACAGGGAGACCCTCTCTCAAAAATACCAAAAAAAAAAAAAAAAAAAAAAAAGAAAGTTGTTATATTATATATAACCAAAGGAGTTCAATCTCATTTTTCTCCTCAAAAGAAGGAAGAAGCAAAACATTAGGAAGAAGACTATGAAAACACAGAGTACAGTCTTTCAGAGGAAAGCATAGAGCTTGGACATGCCCCTAGTCATAACAGATTCCTCTGCTAATCCAGAAGACTTTACACTTCTGGGCCATGCAAAGAAAATAGACATTAATCATTAATCTTCTCACAAAGTCTTAGGGAATTTCTTCACCTTATAGCAAAAACATATTTTATTCATGTTTCTATTTTATATTTGAGTGTTTTGCCTGCATATATGTAACTGCACCTGTGTCATACAATACCTACTGTTTTAGTTTGTCTTCCATTGCTGTGACAAAAACACTCTGACTGACACCAACTTAGGGAGGAAAGGGTTTATTCAGCTTACATCTCCTGAGTCACAGTTCACCACTTAGGGAGCCCAAGGCAGGAACTCAAGGCAGGAACCTGGAGGCAGGAGCTGAAGCACAGGCCATGGAGGAATGCTGTTAACTGGCTTGCTCCCCTGGCCCATGCTCAGCCTGCCCTCTTATACTGTACACAACAACCTGCCCAGGGTGGCACTACTCATTGTGGGCTGGGGCCTCCAACATTGCCTGACAATCAAAACAATACTCCACAGATGTGACCACAGGCCAATCCAATGGAGCCAATTCACCAATTGAGGCTCACTCAACCCAGGAGTGTCAAGTTGACACTAAAGCTATCCAGCACAATTGACCCCTTGTCAACTTGACACACAAAACACATCACTATTAAACCACCACCTTTCCAGTTCTTATCCCCAAAGTATGATGTTAACATTAATCACAACCTAAGACAGTAAAACCTTAAAAGCCCCACAGTCCTTAAAATGTCCAAACACAGTCTATTAAAAGTCTCTTAACTGTGGGCTGCTGTAAAATCCAAAACAAGTACTGTCTTATTTCAAAGGGAAGAATCAGGCAGTCTTAAACAAAACCTAAGTCCAGCAAAGTAGCTCAAGGCTGGATACCTGGGACTCACTCACAATCTTCTGGGCTCCAAAGGGTTTCCACAGCTCCCCATCTCCGACTCTGCCATCGTGGCACACACAGCTCATCTCACAGGCCCAGGCTGACTCCATTCCACACCTGCCGCTCCTCTTGGTGGTCGTCCCAAGGTCCTGGCATCTCCAAAAAGCTGGGGTCGCCACTGAAACTGAGGCAGCACCTTCACCAATGGTCTCTTCTGACCTCTCCTGGTGCAAAGCCTCAGCTTCTCTCCATGACCCCTGCAATCCTGGGGTCTTCACTGCAACTGAGGTGCACTTCCACCAATGGTCTTTCCTGACCTCTCACAGTGCCAAGCCTCGGCTG
>VZQC01004854.1:282561-326611 GCA_009823505.1 Rhizomys pruinosus
AATTAGTTTTTATTGATGCTTTGTGCATTTCATACATTTTTTCCAATTCAGTTCAGGCTTATTTCCCTTTCCCTCCCCCCCACCCCCACCCCATCCCAGATCATGCATTCTGCCATAACTGTCCTGATTTATTACTTTTATTCATGTTTATGTGTGTATATGTGTATGTGAGTACTTGCTGCACATGTGTGGATGCCTGTGGAGGTCAGAAGAAGGTGTCAGATCCCCTGGAACTGGAGTTACAGATAGTTGGTAGCCACCATATGGATGCTGGGAATTGTACCCCAGTCCACTGGAAGAGTGGCCAGTGCTCTTTAACTACTGAGCCATCTGTCTAGCTCCTCAAATATTTTTTTAAAGTAGGAAAAAGCTTATAACTAACTTACAGAAATGCCCTTGCAGCCCTACCCAGCATTCAGATGGGAATAAATGTTCTCTTACCGTCATCTATACTTGATAATTTCTTCAGAGTAACCGCTCACATAACCTTAGAAGTATGCCTTTGAAAGTCTTAATCCATAAACAAATCAATATCAAGGCTTAATAGTGCTAGTGTAATAATGTCCCATACCTACCTGAAATTTTGACATTTAAAAAGTTTTTTCGGGGCTGGAGAGATAGCTCAGTGGTTAAGAGCACCGACTTCTCTTGCAGATCCAGGTTCCATTCCCAGCACCCACATGGCGGCTAAGACCCGTCTTTAACTCCAGTTCCAGGGGAATCCAACACCCTCTTCTGACCTCCACAGCATTGCATAACACGGGTGCACCAACCTACATGCAGACAGTACGTTCATACACGTTAAAAAATTTAAAAATATAAAATATTAAAGTTTTTACTTATTTTTATTTCCCATGTATGAATGTTTTGTCTGAATGTATTTAAATGCACTATGTGTGTGCAATGCCTGTAGAAGTCAGAAGAGGGTGTTTGATGCCCTTGGAACTGGATTTATGGAAGGTTGATAGGTGCCATGTGGGTGCTGGGAACCAAACCCTGGTCCTTGGCAGAAGTATCCAGTGCTCTTTACTGCTGAGCCATCTTTCCAGTCCCTCTAACTGAAAGTCTGTTAGGCAATCATAAGTTTAGCTACACATTTAATGTATTCTTTGCATATCATTAAGCCTAAAGAAAAATTATATGTATGTCCTAGAATTTTCAGTTCTGATTTTTTTCTTTGTTAATTACCCTGCTAGAAGGGTAACTAACATCACCTGCAAGAAGTTATGAGAGAACACTCAAAAATGATACATAAAGAATCAACAGGTGCATCTCATTTTACTGCGGAACTTGTTGCACGATTCTCATTCAGTGCACACTTCACTTGGACTCTGGGTCTCTTTGCTGATCCACACAGTCATCCAAAAACATGCCTGACTGTGGAACCTGAAACTCCAAATCAGTGACTATTGAGCCCTAAGGTTTGGTAGGAACTTGTGTTAAATACAAATTGGGAAAGTAGATAACCATGTTTGACATTAAAGTAATATAAAATGAAAGTATAAAATAATAAGATGTGAGGAAACAAAATACTGCCTTAGGTTCTATGTCTATCTAGAATAAGTTGTGCCAAGTTAGAAGTAAACAGTGTTCATTTTATTCCTCTTTTTTTTTCCCTATGACAGTCTGGTTAATTTGCATTATAAATTGGAAATATCCTTACAGAGTGTATTAAATCCTGAATCCTAGTACCACATGTTGTTTGACTCCTATTTTTTGTTAAGAATTATTTCCAGAACATACACATTTTCCTATATGCATTCACCTTTAGAAATCTCCTTCTGAACCTGAGAAAGAAGAACAGTAGGAGACAGGTGTTACTGAGGGAGAAATGGATGAAATGGGGGTATTTAAACAGGGAGGGTTATACGAGGAATTTGGGGATAAAGGGAAAGAAGGAGACCAAGAGAGGTCGGACCATAGAAGACTGATATTATTGAGTGAGGAATGGGGGAATGGGGGCACTTTAAATGGGGAGGGCATGGAGGAAGGGTTAGACAGGGAAAGAGAGAGGAGAAATAAATGATCTATGGGTCTGTTCTTGTGCCAATACCAGGCTGCTTTTATGACTATAGCCCTGTAATAGAGTTTGAAGTCTGGAACAGTAATTCCCCAGACATTGCTCTTTCGCTCAGGGTTGCTTTGGCTATCTGGGGTCTTTTGTTCTTCCAAATGAACTTTGGGATGTTTTCTTTTCTAGGTCTGTGAAGAAGCTCATGGAGGTTTTAATTGGGATTGTATTGAATCTGTATATTACTTTGAGTAGGATGGTCATTTTTACTATATTAATTCTTCCAATCCAGGAGCATAAGAGGTCCTTCCAACTTCTGGTGTCTTCTTCAATCTTCTTCTTCAGGGATTTAAAATGTTTATTGTACAGATTTTTTTAGTGTCTTTGGTCAGGTTTGTTCCTAGATTATTTTTTAGGCTATTGTGAATGGAAAGATCTTGTATTCCTTCTCCAATTGCTTGTTATTGGTATAAAGAGAGGCTACTGATTTATCTAGGTTAATTTTGTATCCTACCACTTTATGGAAACTGTTAATCATTTCTAGGAGTTTTCTGGTTCTTAGCCACTGGGAATCGAACCCAGGTCCTCTGCAAGAGCAGTTGGCACTCTTAACTGCTGAGCCATCTCTCCAGCCCTGATTATCATTTTCTTAATATAATACCTCCTTATATTTAAAATTCTTATGAATATGAACATTTGCGATAAACTTTAACTCCATTAGCAAAAGTTAAGTAGATTAACAATAATAGGTATTGGAGAGGATGAAGATCAAATATAGCACATATCAAGAAAAGAGTAAAACAAAAGAACCACTTTGGAAAACAATTTAGCATTCTGTAATAATGAATTTGTTGATGTACATCATGTGATTACACTTTGGAACTCACATCATGCTCTGTACATACTTATGTACCAAAGAGCATGTTTCCAAACGATTATGCAGCAAAAATGTTCAAAATAGCCATCTGAAAATAATGGCTTAGGAAGCCTAAACAAATGAAACCCATGAGTGTATGTACATGGATATTACTTATAGATCCTGTGGAGAGAGACAATACTAACAACTAACAGCACAATAGGACAGTGGAATTCAAGGTTATAATGAGTTTCCTGGATTCATTTCTTGATTTTTCTTCATTAACTTGCTTTCCTCATCAAAGGACTTCAAACAATAAACTTAGTTTATTCAACATATGGGAATAATTAGACAGAAAATCTTTTATTTCACATTGTCATGCCTGGAACAATCTCTTTAAAATGCTTCCTTTGTCCTTACATTTAGCAGAGACATGTGGAGAGAGTGACTTGTGACAAATATCAATTCGTGTTTCCATGTGGTTTTTTATATGTATTTTTGCACAATTTTACTACAAGGAACTTTTTTCCCAGAATGTTATGTGGTCTGACTGGGATATAAAACCTTCACTCCCTCATTCAATATGAAGATCACCAGAAACTCTTGACCCAGAAACAGCACTGACCCTGTTAACTCCCATCTCTTTCCAAAAGATTTTTGTCACGAAGCTAGAACACACAGTTCTCCTGCTCTGTTCTAGCACAAGACCCTCCCAAGCTCTCATTCTGAATCCTCATGTGTCAGTAGAAAGCACTCAAGAAACTATATTTACATTATCATGTCACATGAAATGCAAAGCTGTGGCTTTGAATAACAGTATTATTGATCTAATGATAACAATTTTTTTTTCTTTTTCTTCTTTTTTTTTTGGTCTTTTGGAGACAGGGTCTCCCTGTAGTTCCAGCTTGTCCTAGAACTCACTATGTAGACCAGGCTGGCCTTGAACTCACAAAGATCCATCCAAGTGCTAAGGTGGGAATGTAAACTCATACAACCACTATGGAAAGCAATGTGGAAAACACTTAAAAGACTCAAAATGAGCCTACCACCTGACCCAGCCATACCACTGCTGGGCATATACTCACAAGACTCCTACTGCAAAGATACATGCACATCCATGTTTATTGCAGCTCTCTTCACAATATCAAAGAGCTGGAACCCACCCAAATGCCCCTCAACAGATGAGTGGATTAAAAAAAACGTGGCACGTCTACACGATGGAGTTCTATGGAGCAGTAAAAAAAAAAAATGACATCATGAATTTCCAGGTAAATTGATGGAACTTGAAGCCATTATGCTAAGTGAAGTAACACAGTCCCAGAAAAACAAATGGGGAATGATTTCCCTCATTTGTGGATGCTAGCACCAAATCCCTCAGTTGAAAGATAAGTTGAGCAAGGTTATTATTATATTTCTTTTTATCTGAAAGCAACTGTGCTCTTATAATGTGAATCGCTTAATGGGTCCTAGAATTAACTTACTTATTTTCAGACATTGTAATTATCATATATGGGTGGAAGGTATGTATTCATATTCTAGAGTAATATAAAATTAAAGGGAAAAATGTGAATTCCTAAACATATTTTGAAATGAACATACACTTTATTTCCTGAGGACATAATTCTGGTACATATATGATGTTTATATAGGCATATTTTGGAGCAATACAAATGGGAGGGAACAACAATCCAGTGGTCAAAGAACTGATTGATACAGTTAAATTCTGCCCTAAACAATAAACCTCTACAGAGAAAAACTTTTAAAAGACTTAGGGAAAAATGCAAGACATGCATGACAGAATGCATGAACTGGGGTGAGGTGGGTGGAAGGGAAAGGGGAATATGTCTAAATTGAACTGAAAAATGATGTATGAAATATACAAAACATCAATAAAAGTATTTTATTTTTAAAAAAGGCATACGCCACCATGCCCCATGACAATTCTTATATCTATAAATATGGAATAACAATTTCCCTCTTAGAAGTTTTGTCTGGAAATATATCTTACATTTTTTTCTGTTCCTAAAAGTAAGGAATCCAGTGAAAGATTCAATAAAGTGTTTTCGCAGAGACATGAATCTATTATAGCTACTAGGATTAGAAGGAAACTTAGATAAATTTTTATCTTTTTAGCACTTTGGATTCAGTATTGATTCATTGTGTAAAATAATTCAAAAGAAAGTTGTTATGGAAATTTAGTAAGTAGAAGTTAATTTAAAAGTTCAGAATTTTATAAATATCTTGAAGAGTTCTGTGTCTTCCAATTCCTTATGCCCTTAGCCCTTAATTTTTCTCTCTCTTTATCTGATTCAAATAGGCAGAAGCAAACAAATATCAATTCCATAAAATAAACAAATAGAAAGTCAGTATTTCCTCAGTAATATAGTAATATTAAAAACAAACAAAAAAAATCCACAGCCTATACCTTAACGAGTTGGTAAAACAGAAAATTCTCTGAGGAATTCAACCCTGGAAATTTTATCTCCTCGTGAAAAGACCCATTCCATCACTAGGCAGCCCTGTTTAGAAAGTGTTCATGTTAAACCTCCAATTGAACACTTCCTACCTTTCCTGCATCTGCTCAGTCAGCAGATTAAGGCACTAAGCTTATCCCTAGGTTCAGCTGAGGATTTTAAAATAATGCCTATTTACATATTTATATCCACTCAGGGGATAGGGATGTAGCTCAGTGGAAGAGTATCTGTCTAGCATATGCAAAGCTCTATCTTCAGTCTCTGCAAAACTAAACAATGGCAAAACCTTCTTCTACTCCTTTATTCCCATAAATCATCCCCATAGGACAGACTGGCAAGTATTTCCCCCCTGAATTTCTACTTTAAATGACTCCTTGCCAATAAAATGCTACAAAATATGATAGTAAAGGGAGGAAGGTCTGGCCAGGGGTAGAGTGTTTACCCAGCATGTAAGAGACCCTGAGTTTGATGCCCAGCACCACAGCGAGGATAAATTAACATATGAAAAATGTAGTTCCTAGAAGCAGATGCAGTATTTCGCATGTTAGCCGTGCTGTACAATAGACTTTAGATTTTTATTACTGAAGGCAAATATATTTCTAGTTCTTGTGTGATTCAAAATTTATTCATTCAGCAAGTAATTACCAAGCACCTAGTAATTTCCAACTTTTAGGCTTGGTCTTGGGATGCAAAATCAAATATTTCTTCTCTGTCTTCTTAAGGCTATGTTATACCATTTGCCCAAGAGAAACATACAGTCTGTTAAAACACTAGCTCCTGTTCATTTATATTTCTGCAAGCAGATCAGTAATCAATCTACTGATAGGAAGAGAGATTTATTTCCAATTCTAGTAAAGTTCACTGTACCTTTAATCACAATATTCCTTTTAAGATGACAATTTGTAACTCTTCCTGTCAGTGTTATATATTTTATTTGTTATCCCTTTAAATCTAAGTGAAAAAAAATTACTGAGCTTTCAGTTTATTAAATGGTTCTTCCTAAAAATGAGCAGCATAGAGCTAAGAGCAAATGCTCATGAAGAGCCTCCTGCATCTCTGCTCCTGTAAATCACCTGCAACAAACCTATCATGATTATAACCAAGTCAGGATTGATCGCTATTCCTTTCGCCCTACATTTTGTCAGTTAATTTACAGATCATAGAAAGTGCTTCAGCAAGTACGCTGATTTCTTTACTCAAGATCTTTTGTGCACACATTTTCCTGATTTACCCTATTAACAATCCTATTACAAGAGGCAGGAGAGATGGCTCCATGGTTGACAGCACTAGCTGCTCTCACAGAGGAATTCGGCTCACCCAGCACCCACAAGGTGGCTAATGGCTGTTCCAGTTCCAAGGGATACAGTACCCTCTTCTGGCCTCTGCAGGCATTGCATCCATGTGGTGCTTACGTACATGCAAGCAAAACATTCATACACATAAAATAGAAATACATAAATAAATAATTTTAAAACGATCCTATTAGAAAAGGTGTAAAATTTATTGAGCCTTGTTAGTGAACTCACACTGAAATTTTGTAAGGCAAGGTTCCTCTGAGTGCTCACAAGTTGTTAGCTTATTCTTTAATTTTGTTGAACATGGAGGTACCGTTTTCAGGTCTGTAGTGTCATTTCTCTCTTTTTATCTTCTAGGAGTTTAAAAATTGTCTTTATAGCTTGTCAGTTTTCATCCTCCAACATTCCTCTGTCTTGTAAACTAACAAAAATATAATGATTTTTTACTATAGAAACATAAATTATAGAAAATGAAAACATGGGCTCACAGAGCAAAAATGCTACGACATGGAGAACACCTTGCCTCTTATATACCTGAGGCTTTCAAAATTCTTTCAATTCTCAGATGATTTCTTCAATGAGAATTACAAGTCCAGGAACTACTACAGACATGACTGACATTTCTCTGGTTGAACAAAGAAAATAGAACATTTCTTCCCTCTTTGAACATTCCTGTGACTCTCGTCTAAAGTGGTTCATTAAAATGGAGGCCCCACGTCAGTGGCCGTATGGGAGGGGCCGGGAGTCCGCGTTTCCGTCAAGCTCCTAGGTGGCAGTCACACTCTGACTCGTGGGCCTTGCTTTGTGCATCAGGACTTTGGAAGATCCTCACAGTGTTCCTAGGACTCTCCACGTAATCAGTCATACATTATGAGGCTCTAAGATTTCCACTGTTTTGTTGTAGCTCTATCTCATTATCTCCCTCTGTGTCAGGCACAGCTATGCCCTTCTATTAAAGATGTCCAATTCCTGGAACCTAGGAATGTGTTGGTTTATAGGGCAAGAGGGAATTATATTTGCAGATAAAAGTAAGTTGCAGCTGGGCGTGGTGGCGCACGCCTTTAATCCTAGCACTTGGGAGGCAGAGGCAGGCGGATCTCTGTGAGTTCAAGGCCAGCCTCGTCTACAGAGTGAGTTCCAGGACAGCTGAGGCTACAGGGAGACCCTGTCTCAAAAAGACCAAAAAAAAAAAAAAGTTGCTAAAAAAAGAACTACTGTGTCTTATTATACTATTCCTGGGTATAGATCCAAAGAGATCTAGGCATACCACAGAGATAAATGTTCATCCATGTTTCTTTTTTTTATTTTATTTTATTTATTTATTTATTTATTTATTATTTTATGTGTATGAATGTACTATCTGCATGTAGGTTTGTGCACCCGTGTCGTGCAATGCCTCGGAGGTCAGAAGAGGGCGTCGGATTCCCCTGGAACTGGAGTTAAAGACGGTTCTCAGCCGCCATGTGGGTGCTGGGGATCCAACCCGGGTCCTCTGCAAGAGCAGTCAGCACTCTTAACCGCTAGGCCATCTCTCTAGCCCCTCATCCATGTTCCTTAATCATTATTCAAAATAGCTGAGATATGAAACCAAACTGCATGCCCATCAACGGGTAAATTCATTTTTAGAAATATGGTACATGTACACCATGGGGAAGTGTCTATTTTTTGTTTTGCTTTGCTTTGCTTGGATAGGGTCTCACCAGCCTTGGCTGGCCTGGAACTCATTATGTAGACCAGGCTGGCCACAAACTCACAAAGATCCACCTACCTCTTCGTCCTAAATGCTAGGATTAAAGATGTGTTCAACTGGGCTGGAGAGATAGCCTAGCGGTTAAGAGCACGGACCGAATCCCTCTTCTGACCTCCGCGGCATTGCACGACACGGGTGCACAAACCTACATGCAGACAGTACATTCATACACATACAAAAATAAATAAAATTCAAAAAAAAAAAAGATGTGTTCAACTATGCTCAGCCACAATTAATCTTTATTCCTCCCAAGGAAGAAAGAAATCATGTTATTTGTGAGAAAATGGCTAGAACTAGAGATCATAATATCAAGCAAAACAAAATTAAAGGCAGCCAGGTGTGGCGGCACACGCCTTTAATCCTAGCACTTGGGAGGCAGAGGCAGGTGGATCTCTGTAAATTCAAGGCCAGCCTGGTCTACATAGTAAGTTCCAGGACAGCTGGGTCTATGAGGAGAATCTGTCTCAAAAAGACCAAAATAAAAGGCAGACTCAAAAAGACAAATATCATCTTTGCAGAACTTTGATTACTGTGGTATATTTGTGTGTGTGTGTGCGTGTGTGTGTGTGCGCGTGTGTGTGTGTCAAAGTAGAAAAGGGAACTATGTAGTGGGGCAAAAGTGCCAAAAGGAAGGAGGAGAAGGGAAGGAAGACAGATATTCCATGCTGTTGTCATAGGTGAAATTTGGAAAATAGAAGGCCTATTTAAAAGGAGAAAATAGGAAGGCAGTGGGATGAGGAAGGGTGGAAGGGTACTGGGTGCGAATACGAACAAAGTGTAGTGGCATGCATGCATGAACATAACATAATTAAACCCATTATTTTGTACACTAAGGAAAAAGTACACACACACACACACACACACACACACACACGAGCGCTTTCACCATGCACACATACACCACACTCATACATACACAAAATTTAAAAAAAAAAAAGGAAATTAAGGTCTAAAGAGTTAGTTCAGTGAATAGTCTATCACAGAAAACCAGAGACTGGAATTCAGATCCCCAGACTCAAGTAAATGCTAGTCAAATGTGGCAGCCTCCATGCAACCTCAGGTTTGGGAGTAAGAGAGGGGGATCCCTGGAACAAGCTGGCTAGACTAATCCAATTGGGATGATCTAGATGAGAGAGAGAGAGAGAGAGAGAGAGAGAGAGAGAGAGAGACCCTGCCTCAAAACATAAGGTGGAGAGAAATCAAAGAATATAGCTGACATCCACCTCTGGCCTCCACATGCACTTGTACACACACATGTGCCTACACACAGGCAAACATGCATATATACATGTACACACCACACAAGCAAAAGAATAAAGATAGTATCTTAACTGTCCAGATAGGTGCAATATAATAACAGGAATCCTTAAATATGGAAGAGGGGTTCACCATATGAATGACTCTTGAAGAAAGGTCACAGAGATTCACCTCCGCTGCCTTGAAGAAAGAATGTGGGAACCAAGTATGGAAAATGGTCAGCCTCCCAGAACTGGAAAAGGCCAGAGGACAGGTTTCCTCTAGAGCCTCCAAAGTTTTGTCAGCCTGCTGACATACAGCACACCTTGGTATAGTGCAATGAGACTCATGTCGGACTTCCAACCTACAGAATTTCAAGATAATGTCTGTATGGTTTAAGTTAAGTGTGTGATAACTTGCCACAGCAACAACATAAAGCTGATGCATTCTCATTGCCATGTTTTCACAGAATAAGTAGAAAGACAGCTCTAATGGTTTGAATAATCTAGTGACTCTCTTAAAAACTAGACAGTATTTGAGAGGACCCTTTGCCCTTCTCTGAGTTTCTACTTGGTTTTCAAGCTATGAAAATCTGCAGACACTGTAGGAGATTTCATTTTATGTAGAAGTTAATGATTCATGTATATGACTGTAGAGTATATGTGATTACACTAAATCATTATCTGGATGTTTTTTGAATAGTCAAAATTGTTTTGTTGGGTTTCAAGCAAGACTAACTATTCAAACTAATTGCCTACAGACAAATTTCAAGTGCCATGTTTTGTTTTTAGTGTACAGAAATGTGTTACCATCACTGCTTTAAAAATAATCCCTCCTTAGGTGGTTTTGATTCTTGTGGTTCTAGCTATAGTCAACAAGAATTCAAAAATATATGGAAATTCCAGAAATAGTTTCTAAGTGTTAAAAAAATAATTAAAAACCCATAAAGTGGTTTTGAGGTTAGAATTTTCCACGTTTTTGTTTTTAAAAGTGACCTTTGCTGAATTTATTACCAAATAATTTTAAATGTCACCGTAATAACTTTTCCATAAATTCTAAATTATTTAGAAGTTTGGTTAGAAACCACCAGTGCAAGTGCCCAAATGGAAGCATCAGGAATTGGGCCTCTTATAAACACGGGTTTTAACCTATTAGTAATAGAAGGAAGGGATGTCAATACAATTAAAACATCATGGGATTCTATTTCTCTAAACCACTGAAGCTTCGTCATGCAAGGGTTCAACAGTAGAAATTAGCTAAAAATGCATAAGATCTGAGGACAAAATAGCAGAGTGAATAATGAAATTACTGAAGAATATATTCAAAACCTGTAGATTACCCTTCATCTATTCAGATATAGAACTTTCTATTTGTTTGATGCATTATTTAACAAACCATATGGGAGAAAGTCGCTTCCTTCCCTGTGGCAGCAGGGCTCATTCTCATTGTAAGATGTGCTGTGACAGGGAGAACTGCCAGCTCTATTATCTCCCACCAGGAATGGAGATCTCTGGGAAACAGGAGCTCAGCATCAGAAAGACATCAAAAGAATTCTTACAGAGAAAGAAAACCAAGGAAGAGCTCCACTGTGGCAAAGAAATATAGAAGTCACTGGAGCTTGGGGCATCTATCCACCAAGGTTTGAAGCAGCAAACAACAGAAACCAACTTGGGTTTTAGAACGGGGAAAACAGTTGAGAAATTACAGAGCCACGCACAATTCTTTGACTTGAGAACATGTGAAAATGAGGACAAGAAACAAAGCCCAGACCCCAAACCAGTTTAAGCAAGCCACAACTGCTTTTACCGCTAAATGCTGATATTTGACATACTCGGCCATTGCTATGGCACTTCATATGGAAAGCCATGCCCTGTCACAGCCCCTGTCCTCCATAGATTAATTGCAATACCTAATACAATGTAAGCAATGTGTAAATAGTTATTATTCTGTAATGCTTCTGAATAAGAACAAGGAGAAGCTCTGTACATATTTGGTACAAATATACCTTTGTTCCTTTTTTCAGTTGATTTCTATCTGCATTTGTTTGAGATTCACAGATGTGGGACTGAGGGAAATGTTAGGTCTACTGAAAATATATGTATAATTCTAGGGCTACTAGAAGAGAGTTCAGATGTTAGCTGGCTCCCAAGATACTCAAAAACTTAATGACAGGAAGTTAATTTTAATTTCATCCAAATTAACCTGAACTCTTTAGAGTAAGAGAAAATGGACAGCTTCCTACTTCTCCATTGATCAGCTCTTACAGTCATGGTGATTTCAATAATACCAGTTGCTACCATTAGAAATTATGCCAGTGTGTCAACCCCAGAATCAATGTTGAATACAAAGTTAAACATAGGGGGCTGGAGAGATGGCTCAGAAGTTAGCAGCACTAGCTGCTCTTACAGAGGACCTGGGCTCCATTCCCTGCACCCACATGGTGGCTAATAACTGTCCATAACTGCAGTTCCAATTGGAGACCCACTTCTGAGCTCTGCAGGCATTTCACAGCATGGATGCATTTACATACATGCAGGCAATACACTCATATGAATAAAATAATAAATATTTTAAATAAAAAAGAAAATATCCTAGAAATTATGGACCTGCTGAAAATAAGAACAACCAAATTTTTGCTTCAAAACACAAATTAAAAGTACATTAAATAACTTTCTGATAACAAATAACACAAAGATTATTGAATAACTTTAACAGTATTGTAAACATTCAATTACAGTGCAGTGGGCATCTCTATTTAATTTTTAAATTTTATTTATTCTTTATGTGTATGAATGTACTGTCTGCATGCAGGTCTGTGCACCTGTGTCGTGCAATACCGCAGAGGTCAGAAGAGGGCATCTTATTCCCCTGGAACTAGAGTTAAAGATGGCTCTCATTCGCCACGTGGGTGCTGGGGATCCAACCGGAGTCCTCTGCAAGAGTAGTCAGCACTCTTAACCGCAAGGCCATCTCTCCAGCCCGGGCATCTTTATTTAATAATACACAATAAAATCAAACCAGAACTGAAGTCTTGGCACATCTCACACACTGATGATTGCTTCTCACAATTATTTTATTCCATCTTTACAGGCAGGTAAGGGACATGAACAACATTACAGTGTGAGATTTGCTGAGAATTACACAAAAATAGCAAAGCTAATGCCCTGCTCCAATTACATCTTCATATCAAATTCTAACTACATCCTGTTCCAAAGCCCACATTTGATTAAAAAATTCTCGAGAACTTCAACAAAGCTTACCCGTCTCTGTTTGTCTTTGTTCATTACTTTCTCCTAAATTTTAAAATTAATTACATCCACTGGGTCTGGTAGCACCGGCTTGTAATCTCAGCTACTTTAGATGGTTAAAGCGGGAGGATTGCAGGTGGAAGGCCTACCTGGGCTACAGAATGACTTCAAGGCCAGACTGAGTAACTTATAGAGACCTTGTCTCAAAATATAAAAGGGGAGCATAGAGTTAGAGCTCTGCAGTACAGTGCCTGCTTAGCAGCATGGGACCTAGGTTAAATCCCAAGCACCACAAAATTCATTAATTAGGATTTGTGAACACTAATTAATCATGTCACATTTACTATGAAAAATTTTGTAAAACTATATATTTTAATTAATCAGTTCATAATCGATTAAAATTAATTGTATATAAATTTCACTGACAAAATCTGAGATTGCAACTGAAACTTCTCACAAACTGGGAAGTTCTCTAAGGTGGCCAAAGCCTTGAGCAAATATTTTTGTGAACCATTATCCATATAAATAATTTGACTTAGAATAAATTTTAAAATACATGGGTCCCTATGAACATTGGTGGCTTTTTAATGAAGATTTAGAATAATGAATATATCGAAGGTGCTTGTTTGTGTATTGTCCTATCCATTCCTAATGTCCTGATGCTCTCTCTGTGGGCTCAGGTCTAGGATCCATCCCTTTGTGTTCTTTGATGTCATATGTGCTAATTAAATAGCTATTACTGTAAGACTGTGTTATTATCATAATTTCATGGCTCATTAGAGACACTTTGTATTGAAACAATGTGTACATTTGCCTCTGTAGTTCCCTAATATCATTTACTTAGTGCTGGTTGTATATTTACTGATGATGTTGAATTATTCCTTATACTGCCCTTGAATATTAGCTTCCAATCTCTTGAGTTGCTAATTTTCTTCTCAAGGAATAATGAAGACCACAAATGCTGTCTTATCTAACTATATAGGATATGTGAACAATAATTAAAGATGTTAAATTTACTGTTCAGTATTTTACAGTATGAATGTAAAACCATACATTTTACAACAATGTTGACTATAATCTTGCCTTCCTCATATGGCCTCAACAAGGGAAAGAGGCAAGAGACCTATGAATCTATCAAGAATGACTGTTCTTTCTGGGTGTGGTGATGTACACCTTTCATCTTAGCACTCAGGAGGCAGAGATACAAGTGGATCTCTATGAGTTCTAAGCCAGCCAGAGCTATATGGTGAGACCCTGTCAAAAAAAAAAAAAAAAAGGCACCCTTTATTCCACATACTTAAGACAAGCCCAATTAAGAAAATATGAATAGTCAATTGACATCATACAAGGGTCTTAAAATCCTTAAATACTCTTCGACTTGAGAAGTTTAAAAAGGTTGCAGGTGCCCCCTCTGGGTGCCAGTGATGGAATGGAAACACACGGGGTTGAGGGCACCTGCAAGCACAGCCTGCACAAATCGCAAGCCACTACAAATGTTTTGTTTGCCTTATTGTTGGTTTCATTATCCCTGTCAATAAATTCTCTAACGAAAACACGTGTATAAGAAGTCATGTTAGAGACAAACCATCTGTTGATACGTCTACTTTGATCTCAGCGGATCAATCAGACCACACGATTCCCCTATTTCCCCCAGCTCTCTTGATCTTCAGCTTAAATATAATGTTCTTGTTATATTCAAAATTTAGCAACTGGCTAATGTCTTACCGGTCACTGTTTTGACAAATGCCTGTATGATGCTGTCTCAAGAACAAATTAGTGGTTAAACAAATAATTGAGCCAAATACAAAAATAAAGAAATACAATCTATTCTTTGCTGAGTAATCTTGCCTGTGGCTGGACAAACATATATGCCAACAAACATCTGTTTCCATCTATCCCCCACATATAATTGAATAGTTTGAATTTATATTATTGTGTGGGTATTAACTATGATCAAAGCACCCTCTGGAAAATTTTACAAGGATCATTGGGAAAAATAATATCTATTAGAGGCTAGTAAGATTAAGTCATGGGAGGAAGAAAGGACACTTTCAAGTGCAGAGTTAGCAATGCCAAAGGCTTTTAAGTTTGTTTTCATTATCATAAAAACAATATGTTTAGTACAATAGAATGAATTCTATTTCTATAATTTCATGTTGCTTTTTTCAATAGCACAATAGTACAATATGTTTATCAGAAATTTATCATTGGCCTTTTTCAATACCATGAATTACTCTTTTTAGTATAACTAACAATTTTGTCTAGCCAAGTCCCATCTCTTATTTAATAATGAAAATAACAAAAAAATGCAACAAAATTTACTTAACAGAAAATTGGAGAATGAAATTTTTTATTCTATTAAGAGAGGGGTCTACGAAAGGCCAGGTGTACTTGAAACTGAGATGCCTTCTGTAGTTAATTAAATGGTTTTTTACGCTATCTACAGATAACTGAAGCATACGAGGAAAGAATCAGAAGTACTCCACACAGAAATTCTTTTAATTTTTGATACAGACCCAGTTCATCATCCTTGAGAGAAAGTTTGTGTAGAGAAGTGTCCTAAATTTTCCAGCAGTGCACTTCCTAGTGGATCCAAGTAATACATCTTGTCCTCATACATGAGAGAGCATTTAGTAAAACCAGATGGCCAACTGTTTTCCTGTCCTGAGGCTCTAAACACTGGGAAGAATAGATTCAACATCAAAAATTTACAGATCCTAATGGCATGAGGAAACTCCTGAACACTCTGCTTCATCTGTAATTAGATTGTTTCAGTTCTTCTCCACCCAACTCTTATTAAGACACAATCTGTTATCTGAAAATATTATTACAACACACATTAACTTCAAATCTCCTCCACCTACAACATTTGTGAAAATCTATACAACATCTATGTTGTCATTTGAAGCACTAAGAAACCAAGAGGGAAATAAAAGTGGAGTCTCAAATTCATGTTGAATCAACTCACCTTTATTGTTAGAAATTTTGGATGTTGACCCAGAATAGTTAACTGAAAAAAAGCCAAAGATCTTCTAGACCCAAGCTGCCCAGATAAATCACCTAAGGATTTCGATGCTTACAAAGAGGAGTCTGGGGTATGTATTTCTTGTAAGTTCCCATGTGATACCCAAAGTACTACATTGTGTGCTGTTCTGAATAACAATTTTTCAGGGCTAGAGGAAGGTCAGAATTATATCACTGCCACTGTTCCCAGCTTCTCCCATGATCTGTTCCCAATCTACCAAACCCTTCTCCATGGCTCAACTTTCATGATATCTTAATTTAACCAAGTTCTCTTCCACTTCCTGGGGAAGCAGCCATGGAATTTGCATCTGGGATCTCCAGTCTCCTTGTTTCTCCTGTAAGATGGTTATTCCCTCCTGCACTTGTACCTTCTTCTCTTGTCACTGTCAGAGCTCTTCATGTCCAGATAATGAGAGTGGGAAGTAAACGAGAAAGAAAATGATAAAGTGTTGGAAGGAATTACATTTGATTTTCTTTGTGAAATATTTTGTAAGTCATTTACCTGTTTTTCTATTGATACAGTTTTCTTTGTGATGCTGATTTGTGTGTGTGTATATAAACACACATTTCATATATTATGAATACTATCCCATTATTATATCCATTATTATATGTTTTGTAACAATTCCTTGTACCTCTGGGTATTTCCCTTTTGTTCTCTCTATCAGTCAGAGTATTTTATAGAACAGAAACAAAAATATATATATCATCTGAGAAGTTCTATCCCTTGCTGTCTCTAATCTGGAGAACCCAGAAAGCAGTGGTACAATGTAGTGAAAATTCCAAAGTGGCCTTAGAACTAGGAAAACCAAGGGTAGTTAGTTGTGGTCCAAGCATGCAGGTCTGACAACAGGAGCAAGAATGCTAGCGGTCTGGAGAAGATGCTCTCCACTCCCACAGAGTAAACTCAACCCCTCCTCTTTTTCGTTCCATTCGGGCTTGATACCACAATTGGGTGGGTCTTCTTTACTCAATTTTCTGATTCAAATGCTAATCTCTTTTGGAAACATGCCCACAGATACACCCACATATAATGTTTTAATAGCTTAAGGGTTGGCCAAATTGACAGAGGAAAGCAACCACCATACTCTTTTAATTATCTTTTGATGAATAGAAATATATTTAAATCCAATGGTGATAATCTAACCATCATTAATTGATTTTATATCTTTTTTTCCCATAAAATCAGAAGCATTTAGTAAAATTTTTGAGAGTATTTAAGACAATGGGAATTTCTTTTTCCAAGGCTTTGAATAAGATTCAAGATTAAAATGATTCATCGACACAAGTTTTCAGACTAATTTCTTTCAATATTTATTCCCATGTAGAGTGTACAGAGTTTACAGAGCCTGGCATTCTGACTCTATTATTGTTATTATTTAATGTTAATATTTCATTATACTTTTTCACATGTGGCCATTTTCATGAAAATACACAGTGTACTTTGCATTGTCCTCCAATTTCTCTGACATTCTCTTCCTGTTTCTTAACCCATCCCTCTAGTAGTCCCTTTGTTCTCCTAGATAGTGCTGCTTCCATGTCCATGTCATTCGTACATATGTGACTTTATCTATTTCTCTCAAATACAGGATCACAAGTGAAAAAAGTGGCAATTTTTGATACTGCCTTAATTCATGAATGTGACTAACACTAGTTGGATCCATTTTTCTTGAAACAGTATAACTTTATTTTTCTTTATGGCAGTAAAAATGTTACTGTATCTTGATTAAAAAGACTATTTTACTGTGTTACAACTTTCTGGTTAAGATTATGTGCAAAAAGTAATTTGTTTGCCCAACTCTAGGTTATGGATATATTTTATGTTTTAGATTCTTCTACGTTAAAATACATGTAATAGTCATTGCTTAGTTACTTTTTATTACACACTTACAAACTTCTTGAGGCAGATATTGCATTTATATTTAGATTTCTAGTACTTCTAGTGTTAGGTAGCACATAGCAATGATGTAAAAATGAGGAATAAATAGCACCAGGTTGGCTCTTTGTGTGATGATCATCTAATTTTACCTTGATGTCTGCATCATTGAAGAATTTGAAGCAGTTTTGTTTGAGTTCCAAAAATCTGTTAACAAGATTTTGACTAAATGCTTTGGTGCATTATAACTATATTTTAATTCCAGTATGCTAAGCAGACAGGAATGGCACCAAGAAACAATAGCCCAAATGTTTTAAACAGTTAAAAATATAGATTTTTTTCTTTTCCCATTAAGCAGATAATACTACTTTTAATCTGTTTCTCTCCCTCCCTCTCCTTCTTCCTCCTTCTTTCTTCTTTCCTTAGTCTTCTTATTTTCTCACAAGCCTGGAGAATTGGTATGGCACACAGAAAAGTTCAGTTAGCTTTGAAATTGGTCCATCAATATTTACTTATTTTATTAATTTATTTTTATTTTATGGATATGAGTGTTATGCCTGCATGTGTGTAAGTGCACCCATGTAACGCAATGCCCATGGATAACAGAAGAGGGCACTGGATCCCCTGGACCTGGAGTTACAGATGGTTGTTAGCCATCATGTGGGTGCTGGGATTCAAACCCAGATCTTCTGCAAGAATAGCCAATGCTCTAAACTTTTGAGCCATTTCTCCAGCTGCAATAATTATTTATTAAACATCTACTGCATTTTCTTTTTCTTTCTTTCTTTCTTTCTTTCTTTCTTTCTTTCTTTCTTTCTTTCTTTCTTCCTTTCCTTTCCTTTCCTTTCCTTTCTTTCCTTTCCTTTCCTTCATTCTTTTTTTGAAGTAGGTTTTGAACTCACTACGAAGCTGAGAGTGACCTTGAACTTCTGGTCTTCCTAGCTCTACTTTCCACGTGCAGGAATTACAGATCTGCACCACCATTCACTGTTTTATGTGGTATTGGGGACAGAACCTAGGGCTCTGTGCATGATAAGTAGGTGCTGTGCCAACTGAGATACTTCCTCAACCCTAAGCTTTGTGTTATGATTTTTTTAAATACACTATGCACCAGGTAAGTTAAAAAAATTCGCCTTTGCTACAGGTATACTCATTAGGTAGTCTTTTGAACTAGCTAAGTGGGTAACTCAAAATTATGTGATGAATCTTGGTGACTACCCTTTTCTACAAAGTGCTTCCAGGCTGACACTTTTCTTTGGATGTGTGAGAAATACTTTTATCTCACTAAACCATGTGGTCTCTTTTGCTTTGTTTATGACTTTGATAATTTTCCTGTTGTCCATAGATGATTTGCTCCATAAAGTAGCCTTTGCATAGGTATAGAATTTCCTTTCTAAGCTAGAAAAATTTATAAATGGTTTCTATCTCATGGTGCATTCCTTCTAAACCAAAGTCTGCTGTGAACATGAGAAAAAGGCACAGGAAGAGGTCAACCTCAAGATTATTCTTTATTAGGCTATATTAGTTTCATTTCATAACAGCAGTATGAAAGCCAAGCAAAATGATTTCTAGTTGATTTACACCGTACTTGTGAATCACTCTGCTTTTGGCCTGGGGCCTTACAATAGCCACCTGAGGCATGGTCTAGGATAACCACAGGGCAAAGCACTGCCTAGCATGCTAAATAACCTAGCCTTGTTGTTTCACTCAGCAGTAATGTGGCTTTGAGAGAAAGGAACCAAATCCAGACACTCCTTTCTGAAGTAAAGCAAAGTTCAGTGTCTTAAAGGGATGGAGGCCTCATTTTAAGAACTTCCGATCATTGGGTGTCATAGATCTTGCTATATTAGTAGGATACAGGAGCTTATATTCATTTTATTCTTTTGCTAGGGGTCAGAATATAATTCTAAACTGATGTATTTGAAATATGTTGCTACTATTTTCATGTTTGTTGACTGAAGCTTTTGGTAACTAAAGATGCCTATATTGGAACTAGTAGATATAGCTGACTTCTGGGGATCTGGAAGGGGCCATCAGGAGTTCGCAGCTTACTTGATGACAGATTGCTCTCAATAAAGCCAGTGTGACTTATTCCTCTAGGTGCTAGTTATTGTCAGCAGAAGCTGACACTGTTCCTGGCCACAGGCTGCACTCAAGCCTCTGGTTAGACGTTCCTTACATACTTGCTCAAAATTGAAGGCTGGAACAAACATCTATTAATAGAAATCAGCTCCAAGTTTCATCTTGTGACAATAGTATAGAATTTCACTTATGGAATTATCTTACCACTAATTGTCCCTTCTAGTAGGAAAGTGTGGGGAAAACGAGAAAGCAATTAAATACACAGTTAGGAATGTGGCACATTGAATAGCTTAAACTTTTTTTTCCAAATTACTTAGAAGAGCTTATTAGTTATAGGAATATTGGTGATATTTTAATTAAAAACTGTGCTTTCATGGATACAAATAATTATAAAAAAGGATTTTATCTCTGGATATCAGTAAATGGAATGAAATAAGTTCTATAGTACATGCAGTAGGTGCTTTCCTAACTGATAGACTGAACTCTTCACTTGTAGCTATTAAAGGCAGTCCAGTATCACGGAAAAAGAATGGTCTGAGGTAAGAAAAATATAGATTTGATTTCTTATTTCTTGTACATTGCCTGAGCCATAGTCATCTCTTTGGTAGTAGAAGGTCAATAATTTTAACTTTCTAAAGTTTCTGTAAATGTCATACTTAATATCCTTAGCCTCAGGGACTTCGGAATTGTTCAAACAACGTTTGCTTTTCCTCCTGAGATTTTTCAGGAGTGGACTAAAGAGGGCTGATTTGCCTTTTTGTTGTCATTGCCATGAATACTGGAGAGATTTTAACTTTATGGCAAAAGATCATCTGCTCCATCGTTACTGCTGGAGCAAACACATAGCAGAGATACTGCAAATGTTAGAAATGCAAAGCATCTTCTTAATTTCTCGATAACTGGGAAGTTATTCACTCTCCATAAAGCGAGCAGGAAGCTCCCACCAAAGCTCCCAGAAAATAGTCTACTGAGTACATTTATTTTGTTAATTTTCTGAAGGTATTTTATAAGAAACTTCATTATTTATATCCTTATTTGTTTAAAGATGCACACACATGTTTCTAACCAAAAAGGCACTCACCCTGTGTCCCTGAGAAACCAGGGAAGCCTTACTTTTATATTTCTTTTTGATTGATATATTTCTGTTGAGAGTTTGGGAAGTCAGAAGTTCCAATATTCTGTTCTTCCCATTTTGTTATTTTTGCCTGTTCTTCTCTTTGGGAGCTTGTTATGGGAAATAGAAAAGATAGAGGGAAGAATACATTGACCTGGACTCTGAATCTTTATTCTTCTGTGTAAAGCACTCTTTGCCATCTTTTGATTTATTTCTATGTCGAACATCCAATAAGTGCTTTGCATGAAAACCATGTTATTTTTAAAGCACTTAAATTAATGTTTTGGTTTTCAGTGGAGAATGGTGAAATTCATGTGGGTTGTTCTGGAACAAGATGTGCTTTTGAGACTCTGGAATTCTGTAGCGATTTTTTTCCTCCTGTCTTTTTGTAGCAACTATCACAGTTGGGACATTGTGAGTGTGTCATTGTTGTTTGTTTAATTTATCTTTAGAAGGAATTGAAGTCTGTAGACAAAATGAGTTTTCAGTTTATTAGAACATCAGTGTTGACACTTTAGGTTATGAAATAATTCCTTTGAAATAGTACTGTGTTGGTACTACACAAACTAATTAGTTTTGTGCTTCTGGGAAATCTTAAAGTTCTGACTTTTTTTTGGTATTTTTTGAGACAGGGTCTCTCTTTAGTCCCAGGTGGCCTGGAGCTTGCTCTGTAGACCAGGCTGGCCTTGAACTCACAGAGATCCACTTGCCTCTGCTTCCTGAGTGCTGGGATTAAAGGTGTGTGCCACCACACCCTGTATGTTCTAACTTTTTATAAGAGCCTGTGAAACTTCTTGCTGGTGGTGCTTCTCTAGGAACATTGCTAAGGTGACAATATATTCGAGTAGCATCTTTGTTTTTAATCTTGATAGCTACTCAGCTTATGATTTAGATTCCCCATGCCCTTTCAAATTGGTAATATGCTACTTCTCTGTTACTTGAATTTAATTTGTTTTCAGTAAATTGCTTTAGTAGTTATTATATTTTACCCTAGGAGTATGTCAACTTTACAGGTGAAAGTGAGTTAGCTGTACCTTATAAATGAAGCTTAGTAAGAAGATAGGGATGGTAGGATGGTGTGGATGCTTATGATTAAAGTATAATTATTGCTAAATTTGGTTGTAGCACTGGGACCCCAGCTAAGGAATAATGAAGTTTTCATGGAAAACAAACTGTGACTAAAAGACCTAACAAGGTGCACCATTTGCTCTTAAATTTGCAATAAATTTGCTTTATGACTCTGACTAATGAATGTAAATCTGGGCTCAGTTTTGTTTATCAGTATAATTAACTGTGCTCCAAAGTTTTTATTTTCAATTTTTCCTGCTTTAACTTCATGATGTAGGTTGGCCGCAAGTATCATCAAACTTCCTGATACTAAGCAGCCCGTAGCTTCCAAGAGTGCAAATATTTTGGTTTGAAATGAGAAAGTAGGACAGGGAAAAAGTGTCAGTGTATGTCTGAAACTGGAACCTAGGTACAGTGGTGGCAGTCTGGAGGAAATGTTCCTCAGGACAAAGCAAATCAGAAGGTCCAAAGTCTGGCCTGTCTTTGCTTAGTGTACTCGGTAGAGCTGTAATTATACAACACCCAAATACAAGGATAAATTTAAGCCACTGACTCCACAAAAGTTTCAACCATTGAGGAAAACAAGATCTGTTCAGTTCCTCATATACTCCTTGCTCAGGAAACAACAAATTCTTATGATGTCTGGCTGAGGAGAGAGAACTAGTGAGGCAGGAATTCTCAATTATCTTGAATATAGGGACAGAAGAAGGCAGACCCATTCTTAGATTATGAAAATCAAAGCAACTTTGTCTTTAATTTATACGGATTAAAAAAAAATTTGTATGTATATTGGCTGTGTGTGTGTGTAAGTGAACTTGTGTCGCGCAATGCCTGCGGGGGTCAGAAGAGGGCAGCAGATTCCTTGGAACTGGAGTTACAGACAGTTGGCTGCCTTGTGGGTGCTGAGAATTGAACCTGGGTCCTCTGCAAGAGCAGATAGTACTCGTAATGCTGAGCCATCTCTCCGCTCCCTCATTTATAGGTTTTGATGATGACTGCTTTTTATATATCATCAAATTTGGGTACAGATGGACATCTGAGATCACATAATGTGACACATCACTTGAATAAATGCTCTGATGATGATTACCTAACTGTTAAAATGCAGTGTTTGGTAACATTCATTTTGAACCTCCATGAATTCGAAGCTAGGAATATGAGCCAGAAACCTGAAAAATATAACCATGGAAGGATGAATCTAATTGATTTGTTCCCTGTCTGCAGAGGTATGTAAGATAACAGAGAATGTAGATGTACCTTTTATTAATGAACACAGAGAGGAAGAGACCCTGCTCCTTGGCAAAATGATTAATGAGGTTCCTGTTGGGCTCGTCCAAGTGCCGGTGAGGCCGTCGATCCACCTGTTGCTCTTGCTCTGGAGTCCTTCTTGGATTTCCTATTTCGTTCAGACATCCAAGCTTGAAAGTCAAATTTCAGCCTCATTTCTCTTATTTCATTGGCCTTTTCCAGCCAGTCAGGTTCTGAGCACAACTGAGTCTTACAATAAAATATATCTGGCCTCTAACTTCCTTTCGGTGCCTGTGTCGACCCATCAGCTCCTCCCACACTCGCCAAACAGCCACTGCCTTCTCCTTTATTGTCAACACATACTAGTCTTATTTTCAAAAACCCTTTTATTAACTTTCCACATTTCCATAAACACCTCTATTAATGTTCTAGCTTTGAATGTCATATTTTGAACAGAGCTAGTAATAAACTACATTTAAAAATGTTTTTTTTAATTTTTTAATTTTTTTATTTATTTCGGTATGTGTAGGAATGTACTGTCTGCATGCAGGTGTGTGCACCCGTGTCGCGCAACGCCGCGGAGGTCAGAAGAGGGCGTCGGGTTCCCCTGGAACTGGAGTTCTCCTGGAATTGGAGTTTCAGACGGTTCTCGGCCACCATGTGGGTGCTGGGGATCGAACCCGTGTCCTCTGTAAGAGCGGTCGGCGCTCTTAACCGCTAGGCCCTCTCGCCAGCCCCAATAAACTACATTTTTAAGCTGAGATGAGAACCCATACAATTTAACTAGATTCCTTTGAACAGGGGAAAGATATTAACAATTTATTATGATTATAGATAGATACTGGTGTGAAGTGAAACTGTCCCAGGCAAAGAAGAAGTGGAGTCGTCCTCTTCAGACCACTCCCTGCTATCACCACAGCGCCTTCTATCACCTACAAAGAGAACCAGGATTTTGTTTTGTTTGTCAGTTTGCCACTCAGGAGCTTCATGTTAAGTCTTTGAATCTTTTTGATGAGTGTCCCTTTACATTCTTTGCTAAAAATGCTTCATGTTTGCACCTATGTTTATGTAACTTGGTTCCCTAGAATGTCATTCTGTACTTCCCCTTTTTAATACTCTTACAATTTTATTTTAAAAGATTTATTTGTGTGTGTGTGTGTGTGCGTGTGTGTATGTGTGTGTGTGTGTGTATGTGTGTGTGTGTGTATATTGTCTGTTGTGCATGTGTGTGTGGTGTGGTGTGCGTGTGTGGTGTGGTGTGCCTGCAGAGAAGAGGAGAAGGCATCAGGTCTCATGGAGTTGAAGTCACAGGCAGTCGTGAGCTGCCTGGCTGTGCATGTGGGAATTGAACTCGAGTCCTCTCAAACACCAGTCCATGCTCTTAACTGCTGAGCCTCTCTCCAGTCCCCTTGCAACTTTTAAAGTCAAATTTATCCTTAATCTTTTTCATTAAGCCTCCTTACTTTAATCTATTTTTCTTTCTAAATTCCCAAGTACTGGTTGGTCACTTGGCATGTATGTGTGCACATGTGTGTGTCTTATACATTTTTTAAATATTTTATTTTAAAAGATTTATTTGTGTGCATGTGTGTGTTGTCTGTTGTGCACACACATGTGTGTGTGTATGTGTGGTGTTCATGTGTGTGTCTTATACATTTTTTAAATATTTTACTTATTTTTTATGTGTATGGGTATATTGCCTGTGTGTATGTGAGTGCACCTATGTTGTGCAATGCCTCAGAGGTCAGAAAAAGGTGTCACATTCTCCAGGAACTGGAGTTAAGGACAGTTTTTAGCTGCCATGTGGGTGCTGGGACTCGAACCCATGTCCTCTGCAAGAGCAGACAGTGCTCTTAAGCACTGAGCAATTTTTTCAGCCCCCGTCTTATACATGTTATCTCACACTCTTTTAACAGCATTTTTGTTGTTAGTTATCTGATCTTTTAAGGAGGTTCCTGAAGGTATCATTGTGATACTGTAATTCCTTCCAACACTTTATCATTTTCTTTCTCGTTTACTTCCCACTCTCATTATCTGGACATGAAGAGCTCTGACAGTGACAAGAGAAGAAGGTACAAGTGCAGGAGGGAATAACCATCTTACAGGAGAAACAAGGAGACTGGAGATCCCAGATGCAAATTCCATGGCTGCTTCCCCAGGAAGTGGAAGAGAACTTGGTTAAATTAAGATATCATGAAAGTTGAGCCATGGAGAAGGGTTTGGTAGATTGGGAACAGATCATGGGAGAAGCTGGGAACAGTGGCAGTGATATAATTCTGACCTTCCTCTAGCCCTGAAAAATTGTTATTCAGAACAGCACACAATGTAGTACTTTGGGTATCACATGGGAACTTACAAGAAATACATACCCCAGACTCCTCTTTGTAAGCATCGAAATCCTTAGGTGATTTATCTGGGCAGCTTGGGTCTAGAAGATCTTTGGCTTTCTTTCAGTTAACTATTCTGGGTCAACACCCAAAATTTCTAACAATAAAGGTGAGTTGATTCAACATGAATTTGAGACTCCACTTTTATTTCCCTCTTGGTTTCTTAGTGCTTCAAATGACAACATAGATGTTGTATAGATTTTCACAAACGTTGTAGGTGGAGGAGATTTGAAGTTAATGTGTGTTGTAATAATATTTTCAGATAACAGATTGTGTCTTAATAAGAGTTGGGTGGAGAAGAACTGAAACAATCTAATTACAGATGAAGCAGAGTGTTCAGGAGTTTCCTCATGCCATTAGGATCTGTAAATTTTTGATGTTGAATCTATTCTTCCCAGTGTTTAGAGCCTCAGGACAGGAAAACAGTTGGCCATCTGGTTTTACTAAATGCTCTCTCATGTATGAGGACAAGATGTATTACTTGGATCCACTAGGAAGTGCACTGCTGGAAAATTTAGGACACTTCTCTACACAAACTTTCTCTCAAGGATGATGAACTGGGTTCTGTATCAAAATTAAAAGCATATTCTGTGTGGATAGACTTTCTGATTCATTTCCTCGTAGACTTTCAGTATCTGTAGATAGCGTAAAAAACCATTTAATTAACTTACAGAAGGCATCTCACATCTTCAAGTACACCTGGAAAGCGAAACCTGCTTCGTAGACCCCTCTCTTAATAGAATAAAAAAAAATAATTCATTCTCCAATTTTCTGTTAAGTAAAGTATTTGTTGGGCATTTTTTTGTTATTTTTCATTATTAAATAGGAATGGGACTGTGGCTAGACAAAATTGTTAGTTATACTAAAAAGAGATTAATTCATGGTATGAAAAAGGCCAAATGAATAATTTCCTTGATAAACATATTTTGTACTAGTGTGCTATGAAAAAAGCAACATGAAATTAAGAAATAGAAATTCATTCGTATTGTACTAAACATGATTATGTTTTTCTGATAGAGAAAACAAACTGAAAAGCCTTTGGCATTGGCTAACTCTGCACTTGAAAGTGTCCTTTCTTCCTCCCATGACTTAATCTTACTAGCCTCTAATAGATATTATTTTTCCCAATGATCCTTGTAAAATTTTTCCAGAGGGTGCTTTTGCGATCATAGTTATACCACCACCAATAAAAAAATAGGAGCTTCCTGATTCATTGAAGACAACTGTCCTCAAGGAATAGATGGTGAAAGAGCAACAGAAGAAGACATCCAGTGTCCTACTCTGATTTCCATTGTATATGTGGGTGCACACACCTACACACTCCGATGCATGCACTCTACATACTTATACTACACAGACCACACATAGACAAGCCATAAAGCAGTTTTATAATAGCCCTATACTATAAGCAGCATGTGTTTATCATAGCAAAATAAATAAATCATGCTAACATATACATTGGAATTTTATAGAGCAATGCAAATAAGCAAACCAATAGACATACTGTAGAATTCCAAAAGATAACCGTTGATTAGATAAGACTGAAAAAGGTGATAATTGTGTGCAAGAAGAAAAGGAGGAAGAGGAGGAGGAGGGCAATATGAATGTATTCTAAAATTTCCATGTCCAACCAAGCAAGAATGGACTAGCAGGGAACTGACTGAATGATAAAAACAACTATCACAATATTTTTCAAGATAGTAGGCAATAAGAATATTATATAATATATATGATATATATATATATAGTATATATATATGTGTGTGTGTGTGGTGTGTGTGTGTTTGAATCATTTAAGGGATATATATATATATATATACTCTCTATAAACTATGATCAAAAACACAGATTAGCCCTACTGTCCTTGGGCTGTGGCTCAGGACAGTAAAATGCAGACATAGCCCAGAAAGACAAAGTTGAATGTCCAGGGAGGCAAGGCTAGAGTTTGCAAAGGAGAGTGCTGGAGATGAGGGAGCTACACAGAGAGAACACTCCAGACGTCTGCACAGAGCCCTAAAAGTGAGTATTGATTACCATGTAGGAATAAGAAAACTACCTGTGGGGAAGGAAAGAATCATAAGGAAGAAATAGAGCAAACTGTATTGGACTTTGTAAAGAGCCCAGGTCAGTTTCTTCTCCCCCCAATAAAAATAGGAAACTTCCTCATCCATGGGGCTTTGAGAAGAGGACTCAGAAGAGTTTTTGCCTGCGTCGTGGTGTAAAGTGAATCATCTAACTCTGTTAGGAGCCAGTTTTCCACAGGTCTCTCATGTTTTGTCATCTTGTGAAACAAAGCACTGGCTGTCCTTCCTTCCAGATTATCTTTTCAAGAATGTTGATAAAGAAGATAAAGATTGCTGTTCCTTTAAGAACAAATGGACTAAGTGTGCTTCAGGCTCTGGAAGATACAGATAGTGTATAACTTCTCCCAACTAAAATAGGACTGAGGCAGGATAAATAGTAAATAGCAAAAGGGAAAGGGGGCCATGGTGAAAACTGTACGCTGATCACAAAGGTAAAATAGAAGCTGGAGTTAAAAGAAGGCTAGGGTTAAAATGTCGAGGTTGAATGAACTGTGGGCGGTAACTAAGAGGTTTTCAACTCCACACAAAACGCCCAAGCTGACTAAATAAGAGCAAAGACAGGAGCTCTGAGCAACAAGTTCGGTATTGGAGGGCCACCCAACTGGCTTTGGGAAGCCCTAGGGAGCACACAGAAGGCACCTATACCCTTTCACTTGTCCTTGCTTCTGATGCGGCTAAATATGAAACTGTACCTACTAGTTTGCTTATTTGCATTGATCTATAAAATTCCAATGTATATGTTAGCGAGATTTACTTTGCCGTAGTTTAAATCGTGGGTAAACGTGGCTTTTAACAAGCTTCCACCTGTTCCAGAAAGGGAACCACCCAAGATACCCCACAGACAAGGAGCTAGACATGAGGTAACCACAAAGAACTGCAGCTACATGTTGGTAGCAATAATAGAATTAGCTCCACAATGTGGTAAAACTAGAAGCTGATCATGAAATGAGAGAATGAAGAGAGCACAGCCTGATAAACAGCCAGCAAGACACTGGCAAGGTCGAGCATGTCAACACTAGCCATGGCAACAGCTAGCAGGGAGTCGAGGCCAGCAGCGAACAAAGTCAGAGACGGACAGAGGAAGTGTTTCGACACCTGCCGGCACATGAACACGCCTTGTTGAGCCAAAGAAGAGTCACAGGGTGTTCCACCCCAGATTTGCTGAATCTCAGAGAGCTAACCACTCTTTCAAGTTTCTTTCACTTTGCCTTAATTTCTCTTAATAGCATCTACTTTTGCCTTGTTTTCTCCCATGGGTGTCTGCATTTTTAATCTTCATGAGAATAAAACAACAAAGTTGAGAGCCACTTCTCACGTTGACTTTTGGTGGCTATTGAGCTTCTGACACTCTAAGCGTCTGAGTCCTGCTCATCATCAGTCTCAAAAATCTGCCTCAAGACCTACAATATATACGAGCATCATTTGGCCATCTTTGTATAGTCCTAAAAAAGATCAGGACTTAGGGAACTAAACTAAGAAAGAAAGATAGACAAATGGAAGGAAGGAAGGAAGGAGGGAAGGAAGGAAGGAAGGAAGGAAGGAAGGAAGGAAGGAAGGAAGGAAAGAGAAAGAAAGAAAGAAAGAAAGAAAGAAAGAAAGAAAGAAAGAAAGAAAGAAAGAAAGAAAGAAAGAAAGAAAGAAAGAAAGAAACTTTGTACATTGACATTTCTAAAATGAAATGTTGATCTCTGGCTCAACAGTTTCAAGTTTTATGCCCATCTCCTTAAAACTGTGGACTACATTTTGAAGTAGAAAATAAAAGTAGGGTCTGGAGAGGTAGATCAGCAGTTAAGAGCACTGACTGTTTTTTGCAGAGGACCTGAGTTCAATTCCCAGCACCCACATGGCAGGTAAGAACTATCTTAGGCCAGGTGTGGTGGTACATACCTTTAATCCCAGCACTTGGGAGACAAAAGCAGGCCAGCCTGGTCTACATAGTGAGCTCCAGGCCAGCTAGGACTAAAAGGAGAGGCTGTCTCAAGAAAAAAAAAAAAGAATATTTTCAGATCTTCCCCTGGTCTTGAGAATTAGAATCATGTGGGGAAACATTTTCAGACACCATTGTTCAGTTTTTGTCTGTCAGGGTTCTAGTTTTCTTTCAATTGCTGTGATAAAACACTGACCAAAACCAACTTATGGAGGAAGGAGTTTATTTGGCTTACATCTATCTCCCAGGTGGTTACAGTTCTTCTCTGAGGGGGCCCAAGGTAGGAATCAGGGCAGGAACCTGGAGGCAGGAGCTGAAGCACAAGCCATGGAGGAATGATTGGCTTGCTCCACTGGCCCAGGTGCCCAACCTGCTTTCCTTTCTTTTTATTTTTATTTTTTGGTCTTTCCTTGTAGAGCCAGCTGGCCTGGAATTCACTATGTAGACCAGACTGGCTTTGACTTGAACTCACAGAGATCCACTTGCCTCTGCCTTCCATGTGCTGGGATTAAAAATGTGTGCCACCATGCCCAGTTCAATCTGCTTTCTTATACAATACAGGGCAACCTGTCCAAGGCTGGCACTGACTGCAGACATCAATCAACAATCAAGAAAATGCCCCACAGACATGGCCACAGGCCAGTCCAATGGAAACAACTCCTCAGTTGAGGCTCCATCAACTCAGGTGTGTCAGGTTGACAACTAAAGCTTTCCAGCATAGTCAGTGAACTCTGAATCATTGGCAGAAAGCCCCAGGCACTGGCTGCTTCAGAGAGTCACGTGGTAAATATAAGGGGTATTCAAATTATAGTAACCTATAGTAACAGAGTTTGGATTTCAGGCTTTCAAAATCTGAGTCAAATTTTTTTCTCTCAAATTCATTTCTGGGTAGAAAAATAGGAACAAAGGAAGAAATAAACTAAGTAAGAAGAGAAACATTTTTCCAAAAAGTTCTCATACAGAAAACAGTATAGAAAGACAAAAATTGAAAATAACGAGGTTCCTAAGGACAGAATAGAAGGGTAGAAAAGGAAAAAGACAGGCACTGAAAGCTGTAAAGGAAAACATTAGAAAAAGAAGAACTATGTAATAGCTAGGAGAACTCACTAATAACTAACTGACAGAAGAAACCAGAAGCAGCATCTGGGAAAACACAAGAGAAAATTCCCCAAGGAGGCCAGATTCTTAAAGTGTTAGAATGAATTCTCAAGCTGCAAATACAGAATTCCCTGTCAAAGCAGTTAAACAGCTTAAGTGTAGAACAGCAATATTAAGTTGCTAATAAAATAAAGATCTGATAGGTTGGGGGGGTCAATCTGTTCTGTATCATCACAGTAAATACTCAGAATTGTAAGGCGAGTTTCAGAGTGACAGGTATCTTGGAGGCATATGGCAAAGACATGAGTTCAGTTAGGGCTAGAACAATGTCAAGGCAAAGATGGGACATAAGAAAATGGAGCCAGGCAAAAACAAAAGGAATATCTTGAGTTAGGTGTTGGTCTGTGGTCTGTTAAGAGAGTATCTCATGTGAGTTTATCAAAGCATTTGACTTGGACATATGTATTTGACAACTATAGCTTTGGTATTTCCAGAATGTATCACTATCAATACCTATAGATAGAAATGTGAAGAATAATCCTAAAGAGAAAAGTTAGCACCATCAAATAATCAAGGCTGGAGAAGGAAAGGAAAAAACAAGCACCTCTGAAGGTGGAATTCCCAAGAGGGAAGGGGGATGAGGGCTGGGGATGCAGCTGAGTGTGAGAGCACTCGCCTAGCCCTAGCATATGGAAAAGGATATAGGAGAGAACATTACTAAGACCTGAAACATTTAAAAACTAAGTGGAATGATTAAGAGACACACAAAATAATGAAAAGGAACTCCGGTTCTAAAATCCATCAAGAGTGATTCTTAGATTGATACCAAGGGAAACTTCCCGCTTAGTTGGTTTCTAGGCTTAGGCAAATTTATCCAATTTGGAGGAAATAAAATCATTTAGGCCACAGGACAAAGGTGGAGAAAACTGAGCGCATGTTCAGCTTGATAAATTTGGGAACAGAAATTGAACAATCAAAGCTGAAATTCCCCTTGCTGCCTCCTTTTCGGGAACAATCTATGTAAGAAGGTGCACGTTTCTCTCAATCCTACCATTAAAATTTTACAACTCTGCCTTCTGAAAGGTGTTCTCCCATAGTCCAGACAGCCTTCTGACTGGGAAAATCTGCCTGTTTATGGCCTCTGTATTTACAGGACTCAATATCTTCACCACACCCCCAGACAAATGTCCCAACTGCTCTAACATTCAGATCCTCCCACAGCTTGAAGTCTTTGATCATCACAATTGAGCCAGAACCAAGACAGGACTGAGAGGAATGGAATGTACTGTCCTTTTCTTTTTCTTTTTTTTCTTTTTTTATTAAGTTTTTTTATTGATGTTTTGTGTATTTCAGACATCATTTTTCAATTCAGTTCAGGCATATTCCCCTTTCCCTTCCCCCCACCCCACCCCATCCCAGATCATGCATTCTGCCATAACTGTCCTGCATCTTTCTCTCAGTCTTTTTTTTTAATGTTTTGGAATTCACATTTTCCTCCATTAATTTTATATTACTCTAAAATATGGATACATACTCTCGACCCATATACAGTAATTATAGAGTCTGAAAATAATTGGTGGGTTCCTTTTCAAACCTCCCATCTCTTTAATCTTTTGTTTTTTTTAGAATATGAATATTAATATTCCTTTTTTTTTATTGATGCTTTGTGTATTTCATACATCATTTTCCAATTCAGTTCAGGCATATATCCCCTTCCCTTCCCCCCACCCCACCCCTACCCATCCCAGATCATGCATTCTGCCATAACTTTTCTGCATCTTTCTGGGGTTTTTTTTGTTTTGTTTTGTTTTCATTTTTTTTAACAATAAGTGATAATTTGTGAGTACAAGCATCCTTCATGTAAAACCAATTTGCAAGCAGTTGTGCCCAAACCCACACAGCTCATGGGTCCCACTATCCAGCAGGGGGGGCTTGTATGTTCAATCAAGTTGATCAAATGAGTGTCCAGTCTATATTGTTGTAGTTTCACCATTCACCCCAATCGCAGCCCTTACATTCTACCGTGCCCCCTCTTCCGCAGATTGTTCCCTAGGCTTAGAAAAGGGGCACAGGTGGATGAGAAGCAAAACAGTCTACTTTCTCTGTAGCCGTTGTCTTGGTCTCTAGTCAATTCTGGCTGTTTTCTTTCCTGGGCTGCCAGCTTGTCCAAGCATAACCTTTCGATCCTACTAATGAAGCACATGCAATTAGATATATAGGTATTTAAACAGTATAATATATAGCCTTTCGATCCTACTAATGAAGCACGCGCAATTAGATATATAGGATTTAAACATTACTAATTGTTATGGTAGGTTACTTAGGTATAGACACAGATGTTTGGATGGTATGTTAATCCATGAATTTCATTTTCTTCTGTTAAGTATGACAGGGTCTTTGTGTGGTTAATCTTAAGCCAGGCCTTCCCCTATTACCTCATGCAGATAGCTTTGTTACCTGACTAACCCTAGTAGATTTAAAAAATGGGCCTTGGGAACAACAACAACAAAAGAGCTGGGACAGGGAACTGACTGAAGCAGTAGAGTTCTTTCCCCAATGTTTTGCATTGAAAAACTTTGAAAAGGCTCAGAAGGGGACTGCATGAAACTTGGGAGGGGCGGGGGCATGGAGGGGCAAATGAGTCTGGATTGAACTGAGAAGTGATGTATGAAATGCACAAAACTTCAATAAAAGATAAAACGGCCCTTGGCTCAAAGCAATTCTAACAGGAGTGAAGAAAGCATTGTGAATAAGTGTTGATGGGACAGGGTGAGAGGTTAGCACCTTGCGCAAGGCAGGGGAACAACCTGAGAAAGGGTGATGGTGCCACTAACAGGTGTGAGAAAAGAGAAAGCAGAGCTCAGCTTGGGATTACTGCTCTCTCCCTGTTACAAATGTTCACTTTTTATATACAAGGTTCCAGGCACTGTGTTGTGTTAATGGTACCCAGATGAAAGAGAGCCACTTTACCAAGCACCCCACTAAATTACCAGGCAGCACCAGCAGCTAGAACAGTAGCACCTTGCTCATGATAGATCACAAGCTCTAGGACCAAAGTATTTTACTCATATTCATCAAAGATTACAAAAAAAAAAAAAATCCAGATGCATAGCCCACAAGAACAGTGCCACCACTATCTCAGATCTCTTCCTAGCCCCCACTTGCCTCTCCTCCTTAATCTACCTTCGTTTCCCTGTACACCTGATCGATAGTCTGAACCATCTCCATGGCTCACAATTTCCCAAGGGATACCCTCTTCAGCATCATTAAACTTCCCCTTAGAATCAGCCCTGCAACTTTATGCTCTCCAGATCTGCAGCTGTCCCGCTTACTTGACATCCCAACAGAGGTCCGTCAGATCACCAGCCTGCTAAGCTAGCTTGGGGCTGGACAAAGACCCATCAGGCCACCAGCTGTGAAGTGAATTGTGAGTGGGTGTAGGCTGAAGATAGGCCATCAGCCATCAGCCTGAAATTCCTGTCCACAGACCAGCACTCTCTGGGCAGGTGGGAAAGCAAGGCCAAAATGGAAACCTACAACTGTGTCAATCATTGCTATGGTTATTTGGTCTTAAAGCTGGTGTTGGATCATTGATTGATATTCTCCTTTAGCAGCTTGCATAGTGTCCTGCAAAGCTATGAGAGCTATCCTTCAGGAGAAGTGTCTTCTAGGTAAGTTCCAGATCCATTGTTCCAAATCCTGTTTCCATAGTATGTCTTGTCTTCAGCAGTAAAGTTTGAACTTCAAGTTCTCAAAGACGATGAGGCAATAGTCTATGTAATTTGGGAGTCTCTCAGACTACCCCGGCCAACAACTCAAAGGAAGGTTTCTCCCATCTGGCACAGTTTCTAGTTATGAAGCCTTCAGCTATATACATGGATGCATGTAGAGATATTGAGATATTTTATGTGTAATTTATCATTAGGTTATTGGACTAATATGATTCCCTCTGTATTTTTACACTAGTCAGGCATTATTTTTGAAGTCTGTCTATTGTGAGATTGCTTTTGCCTTTTTTTGGGGGGGGGGGCTTGTTTTGTTTTTGAGAGAAGGTCTCCCAGTAGCCATAGCTGCCCTAGAACATATTTTTACTAGGCTGCCTCTGCTTCCTGAGTTCTGTGATTAAAGGTGTATGCCACCACACCTGGATTCTACTGTTTGATCTTAATAAATAGAACCTTGAACACCAGAGATGTTTTACTTATTAACACCGTGCACTTGGGATTTAGGAAAGTCATCCCTAAAATGATAGTTGGTAAAACACTACGTTCTTTTTTTTTTTTTTTTTTTTTTTTGGTCTTTTCGAGACAGGGTCTCCCTGTAGCCCCAGCTGGCCTGGAACTCACTCTGTAGACCAGGCTGGCCTTGAACTCACAAAGATCTGCCTGCCTCTGCCTCCCAAGTGCTAGGATTAAAGCCATGCACCACCATGCCCGGCAAACACTATGTTCTTAAGAAATGTTCTGACAATGTGGTAATGCAAGGTAGTTACTTCTTTCAGAAATACAAGTTAGGGTTTTATGAACTTTAAAAATCATATATTAATACCTCAAAAGTAATTCTTGTGTCCAAGTATGTTAGTCCCATAACAATTAATTCACTGTCTCCAAATTCATTTCCTACAAAATACTGCCCCACACTCTTCTGGTGGCTTCTGTCCATTGCAGTAAGCATTCTCTATAACATTAGGCAAAGGGAAGATCACTTAAAATGTATATGCCTCTCAATCAAGGTTCCTTATCTCTTACTAAAGTTGGGGAAAAGATAAATATTGTTGAAGGTAGATGAGGACATAGTAGCCACACCTTTGAGAACTAACCTGAAGCACTTAAACATAGATCTGTTTTCTGTTACACACTGATATTTACTCCTGGTATTTTAATATTTATAGCCACTGGAAATAACTAAAAAAATGAATCTGATACATATATATTATATATATCAAATTTTTCTTCACTAAGTGCAAATAATTAATTTACAGCTACATTAAGAAAAATACCTGAGTTTCTATCTTTCAAGAAATTACTATAATGTTTTAATTTCTCAAATATATGACATAATGTCACCTCAATTCTTAAATAATGATAGGTATTTAGAAATGGTTTTGGTTTCATTCAGTTTCAGAAAAAAATATAAAAAAAAATTAATAAGATTTTTTAACTTAACTGGGCTTTGTGTGCCACCTACAGGAAATGAGTGAAACTTACATGGGCCATAAAGACAAACTGAACAAGCTTATGAAGACGTTTATAAAATACAAACATTTCATCTGCCTGAAATGTTTCTCATGTAGTCCTCTGGAATATAACTTTGAACTTTCATAAATGAAATTGGATATCAACTTCAGATATGATTGCTTAACATTTGTACTTGAACAACTAGATAGCCCACAACTAGATTTTCTTTTAACTTTAAAACAAAGTCCATTCTTAAAATTAGATGTAACACTTGTGTTATCAGAAAATAATTTTTAAAAAGAAAATTCTGTCTTTCCTTTCTTGTCCCTGTAGACAAGAAAATTTATAATACTGATCAAGAAAATAACCTGAAATATTGCTTATAAAAACTTCTGAACCTGAATGTTTTATTACCAAAAAGGAGAAAGAAAGCATAAATTAAAATTTTCACTAGATATTTTTAGTAATTATGTTTCTGGACCTCAAAGCATCTATACAGCAAAGTGAATTAAATTAATGGTCAAAGTACACTTTATATGAAAAAAATCTTTAATTTGAAACTCTGCTTTTATGCAGATGCTTCAATTTTTACAGTCATTATGATTTATGAAAACAGCTATTTTATAAATACATTTTGGTGCTTGTGTGTGTGTGTGTGTGTGTGTGTGTGTGTGTGTGTGTTGAGACAAGGTATCACTAAGTGCCATTAGCCCTCAACCCTGAGTTAAAGAAAAGATTTAAAAAAAGAGGATTAAAAAAAAAAGAAAGCAGCACAAAGGAGTAAAAGCTTCCACCTTTTCTCTTCAAAGCTAATGTACTATTTTTGAAGGAAAGAGGGCACTTTGTGTAGGAGTTGGAATTGACATTTAGGAGTCCTAAATTACAATGTTAGCACCTCACCTCGTATCTTAAAACCAAGCTTGACAGTCCACTCACTCCATTTGACAGAAACTCACTGAGCTTTTGTTTTGCCTCTTTGTTAAATGCAAACAGACAAGCTATATCCACCAAATGTCTGAGGGGAAAAACAAAACCAGAGCATGAACAAGAGATATCAAAATAAGTAAAAATTATTGCAGAAAAACAACTATAAAAGGAAAGAGAAATGGTGAGAGGAAGGCGGAGAGGGAGGGAAGGAAGGAAAGGCTTCTGACTACTCATCCTCACTTAGATACTGGAGAGGATATATATTCTGCATATATAGAACAAACAAAACCAAAAACAAGACAGGTGTGGTGGCACAAAACTTTAATTCCAGCACTCAGGAGGCAGAGCCAGGTGGATCTCTGTGAGGGCTAGGCCAACCTGGTCTACACAGAGTTCCAGACTATCCAAGTCTACACAATGAGACCCTGTCTCTAAAAGAAAAGAAAACAAATATTATTTAAAAGGGCAAATGAGAAGGTAAATGTGTCCTTGGAAATTAAAATTTAATATTGAAATGCCAAATAAATAGAACCAAACAAGAAACATAGGAGAAAATGAGACACAGATGGATTACTACAAGGTATCCATCATTAAAAAGGGAAAACACAGAAAGTAGAAAAAAGATGGTAAGAATATGTAATGATGGAAGAAATTTCCTACAGCTGAAGCAGTTTTTTACTTGAAAGTTGATAGACTGAATGTGCCTTGCCCAAGGAAGACACCAGCTGAGCGCACTATTGTAAAAACTTGAAGCATCAATACGGAAAACAGAAATGATTTTACAGTATGCAGATAAAAGTAAATTCCTTAAGGACTCTGCTAAACAGAAAGAAGGAGGGAAAGACTTGCAGGGATTCTCCTCCACTACTAGTAATCTATTCAGTGATCCAAAAATTTGAAATACTCCCAATGCAATATTTTTGAGTCCCGTAATGTCACAAGTGAAAAACTCCACACATACTGGGTAGCAGGCAAAATGCACATCTGCTAAAATGCTATATTGCAATGGTTAGTTTTTAATTGTCAACCTGCCGCCACCTAGAATCATGTTAAAAGAAAGCCTCCATTGAGGAATTGTCTAGGTCAGGTTGGCCTGTTGGCGTGTCTAGGGGGATTGTCTTGATTGTTAAACCTTGTAGGAAAACCATCCCATTGTGGGCAGCACTTTCCGTGGGCCTGACCTTGAATTGTATAAGAGGGAAGGAAGCTAGCCTCTGCTTAAGCAGCACCAAGCTTCTCTTTGCCCTCGACTATCGATGTCATGTGACTAACTGCTTGAGTTCTTGCCTGGACTTCCCTGAAGTGATGGACTGTAACTCAAATGATCCTTCTCCTGAATCCCCCCATAATAAATTCCCTTAAATGGAAGAAACACAGACTAACACCAAAATTGTAAGAAATAATTGGTGACAAAAAAAAAAAAAAAAACATTTGGAAGAATGTTTTTCAAAATTCAAAGGGAGATGATTTTTATTCAGAAATCCATGGTTAGTAAAGCTGTCCACCAAATATGAGTGTAGAAGAAATACTTTCAGACACATAGTGAGGAAGTTCAGGTATTATGCTGAGTTTTCAATATGTTTTGTTTTGTTTTGTTTTGTTTTGTTTTTTAGCATATAGTCCAACAACAAAAATAAATAAGAGAGAAATAAAACTCACAGGAAGGCTGACTGCCAGGCATCAACACAACAGGTGGGCCAGCGAGTTAGAAATCTAGGGAGAATACAGGGAGCACAGGCCTGCGTAAGATTACAGAAGTTTGAAAACAATATGAAATGTAAGAAATATAAATAATGAAAAATAAAAGAAACCCAATTAGAATCTCTACTGGAAAAGACAGCTATAAAGGACTATTTAATATAATGTTATTTGCCTCTCCACAGAACAATATTGACATAAATTTCTTTAAATTGCTAAGAGTTGAAATTTTTAACTAGAAGTTTTTGTTTTGGAAAAAATTTGGATTTGTTGAAGTTTGAAAAGATTCTGTAGAAAGACTGCACAGATTCCTCACCCACTTCCTCTTGGTGTTAATCTGTTACATTGCCAATATATGTTTGTTAGCACACAAAAAAGCTAACATTTGTCCATTATTATTAAACAAAGTACAGGCTCTATTCATACTCTATGCTAATTCAATTTCTTTTTTTTATATATCTCTTTTTTTTTTTGAGACAGTGTCTCCCTATAGCCCCAGCTGGCCCGAAACTCACTCTGTAGACCAGGCTGGCCTTGAGATCTCAGAGATCTGCCTGCCTTTGCCTCCCAAGTGCTGGGACCACACCTCACTTAAAGATGGTTCTTAGCGGCCATGTGGTTGCTGGGAATCGAACCCAGGTCCTCTGAAAGAGAAGTCAGTGCTCTTAACTGCTGAGCCATCTCTCCTGCCCCTCTAATGCAATTTCTTACTTTCTATCCTGTGATACAAATAAATGTGAGTCATTAACTACTATAGATACATCTTAATGCTAGACTTGTTTCCTAAGATCTCAGAGATTACAACATAAAAAAATAACTTAAAACATTGAAATATGCTGAATGTGGTGATATGTGCTATTAACCTAGCACTCAGGAAGAAGAGGTAAGCAGATCTCCGTGAGTTCAAAGCCACACTGGTGTATATACCAACTTCTGGGCCAGCCAATGCTACTTAGTGAGACCACATTGTAAGAACACTTTAAGATTCCATTATCCTTGTGGCTGCCACTGCTTTTGCCATCCGTCAAAGACATGAGACACAGCTTCTTTTTTTTTTTTTTTCTGTATGTGTATGAATGTGCTGTCTGCATGCAGGTCTGTGCACCCGTGTCGTGCAATGCCGCGGAGGTCAGAAGAGGGTGTCGGATTCCCCTGGAACTGGAGTTCTCCTGGAATTGGAGTTTCAGACGGTTCTCGGCCGCCATGTGGGTGCTGGGGATCGAACCCGGGTCCTCGGCAAGAGCAGGTAGGCGATCTTAACCGCAGCCATCTCTCCAGCCCGATACACACTTTTTGAACCTTCAAATGGGACCAATTAAGACTCATGTCTTCCAGAATCCTCCAAATTTTTCAGTGCCAGATGGGCACTACTGAGATACCCAGCTTGTGGACTGAGCAGCTACTGGGATTTCAGCCTCCTCAGAGTATAGACTGCCATTGTTGGACTACCCAGGGCTGTATCATGGAGGCCAGTACAGGAAGATCAAGACAGGACGTGTGCTTACTGAACTTCATATGGGGGGCCATGGGAGGGAAAGACCCCAGTGTGCAGCACAAGGGCAAGATTGGTGGTTGTTTGGGCTTGCCAAGGAGGAATCTTCAAACACTTCCTTAAGGAAAACATGACATCTTTTAGAAAAAAAAATCCTCCAATTCAGGTGATATGTGTATGTATGTATGTATGTATGTATGTATATAGGTATGCATATAATTGTGTATATATATATATATATATATATATATATGAAATACAAGTTGAAGAGAACAACAACAACAGCAACAAAAGAACTGGGGAAAAAACCTGACTGAAAGAGTAAAGTTCTCCCCAAAACAATAAACATGTACTTTGAAAAAAACTCTAGAAAGACTCAGAAAAAGATTCAAGACATGTATGGCAGAGTGCATGAACTCAGGTGAGGTGGGGGGCATAGAAAGGGAAATGACTCTAAGGATTGAGGAAAGATGTATGACATATGAAAAAGTTTAATAACAGCAAAAATATATTTTAAAAAAGCACTGAAAAAATTCCATTATCCTAACATATCACAGAAATAAATGTGAGAAGCCATATGCATCTAACATCAACTAGTTATTTTTTGTAAAACCATACCTTCCAAGGGAAATGCTTGCTGTGTGTTCATATTTTATCATCACATACAAGAAAACTAATGCCAAGGAAGGGGAGAAAACAGATCTCAGGAAATAAAGCTCTCTAGAGAATGTGAAATTCCTGGAGAATGGAAATAAGATGTTAAACACCATTTGAGCATCTCTGAAATGAAGATTGCTTGTCTTGCAGAGATTTGGGGGATTTTTTTGTTTTGTTTTTTTTCTGCATGAATTTATGGATAACAACAATAACATAACATGAACAGTAGAGGGAGCAAGATGCACAGGAGATCCAGTGACTGCAGAAGACTGCACAGTACTCCGTTCTAATCACTCTTGAACTTTCCATTCATTAGGCATATGCAAATCGGTACCATAAAAATGCGCAAAGCACACTGTTGGCAATGACAGAGGTTTCTACTTTCTCAAAAGTAATATGAAAGTATCCCACTCTTGCTAAATATTACTTTAGGGCAAATATGATTGGGAAAAGTTATGTTTGTTTGTTTGTTTGTTTGTTTGTTTGTTTTTCTTGTGTCCATTTATTTTTAAATATATTTCGAAAATACTATTTTCAAATATTTCAGCATCTCCACAATTCATTTTATAAGTATGCTATCAATCACTACAAAGAAGGGACGAAAACAAATTGCTTCAGTATCTCTACAAATAAAAAGGCAACCCAGTTACAGACCTTTTGCCACAAATGGGCATCATTTTATTTTTATTTCTATTTACTGCTCACTTTTCTATTGACTCATATTTTCTGTTCTTCATATACAGCCTTTCTCTTGGATTTCATTTGCTTGTCATTATTCTTTCAAGAACTCTTTTTTTCTCCCAAACTTCCCTATTTCTTTTGTTCTTCTATGGGTGTTATCATTTGTTTCTTCACATTTTCTCACAATCCATGACTCTAAATAATTTCTTTTCATCCATTTCTCATTCCAGTCATACATTTCCCTTCTTCTGTAGTCTAAGCCATCAAGTCTAAAACTGTCCTTTTAAATTTTTTTTTTCACATTTACTGAGAAAGAGATCTCATTACTACTTTTGTGGAGTGGGAACAGCAATGTTTTGCCCATCTTCATTAATTTGCTTATGTTGTAAATACCTAATGACCATGGTATGTCGAGACATGTATGCACCAGGTGTGATAATTGAAGGGTATAGAAATAAGAAATGAGGGGCTGGAGAAAGGATTCAATGGTTGAAAGTACTTATTGCTCCTATAGTTCAGTCCCCAGCATGCTCACGACTACCTGTAACTCCAATTCCATGGGATCTGGTGCCATCTCCTGGCCTATGGGGGCTCCTGAGTGTATTTGGTGGTACACATAAACTCATGAAAGCACACACACATACACGAAAATAATAAATAAATATTTACTTTAAAAATTAATGTATTTTATGTGTCTGAATGTTTTGTCTGCATGTATGTAAGTGCAGTTGTGAGAACAATGGCCACAGACGTCAGAAGACAGCATCAGATCCCTTGGAACTGTGGTTATGGAAGCTTGTTAGCCATCATATGGGTGCCAGGAACTGAACCCAGGTCCTCTGGAAGAACAGCCAGTGTTAACTGCTAACCTATCTCTCCATCCCTGAATAAGTCTTTTTCAAATGAAAATGAATAGAGAAGATAAAAATAGAAAAGAAATGAACTTTTCTAAAGCTTATACACCATAAGAAATAAGCATAAATAATGCTGAAAACACCACAATATCAGTAACCAAAGAAAAATGCAATATTTCATCTTGGGATCTGAATAAACACAAAAACTGTTTATAAGAAGGAAACTGTGGGCTGGAGAGATGGCCTAGTGATTAAGAGCGCCGACTGCTCTTACAGAGGACCCGGGTTCGATCCCCAGCACCCACATGGCGGCTGAGAACCGTCTGAAACTCCAATTCCAGGAGAACTCCAGTTCCAGGGGAATCCGACACCCTCTTCTGACCTCTGCGGCATTGCACGACACAGGTGCACAAACTTGCATGCAGACAGTATATTCATACACATACAGAAATAAATAAAAAATAATAAAAAAATTTTTTAAAAAGAAGGAAACTGCAAGATCTTAAGGGATGAAAGAGGTGTCAAAGAATAAATGGAGAGAAAAGACGGAAAATAACATAGGCCAAAGGAAAAAGTATTTTGCAACAAGAGGTACATATGGAGGAACTGGCTGCACATCGATTATATGTCAGACAGTGTCAGACCTTTTGCAAAATTCATACCAGACTCTGCCTTTTGATAAGCCTCTTTCATTCTCTATGGTATCAACAGGAAAGACTGAAAAATCACAATTATCAGGTGTCATACTTTCTTTACTCTCTTCATCCTTTATAAAAAGGAGACAAAAACAAGTACCTATTTGTTAGGAGCTTATAAAGTTAATACATATACAAGGCTCTTAATATTCTCAGAGCATACTAAATCCTGTGAAGGTGTCTTTTACTATTGATGTTTTTGTCCTAAAGCTTATTTGCAATGAGTTCTTATGATGCCTCCAATCTATCTTTCATTTTACTGCCTTCCTAGTCAGTGTTACCTTGGTAGTATTTAATGACTCACTATTTTTTGTGTTTTCATTTTCTGTCCTCATGGGATCATAAGCTCCTCTTGGTAGGGACCATGAAGTATTGCTGTGCTTGTTTAACTTGCTGTGGGACTAGTACGACTTAGGATACCTACTAGGTACTGAAAGAACATTAGCTAATTAGTGCATGCATTTCATATTATACAAGTGAAGATGTGAGTAGCATAGGACTCAAGCTTGCATGTTCATTAATTGAAGGTGAAAATGATGTGTAAGTTCAGGAGATAGCTGAGAAAAATTATCAACATCAACATCAACAGTAATTTACTGTTTCAGTATTACTCAGTTCTATTAGGAGACATTTATTTTATACAAACTCTTATATATTTGTTCACAATGAAATTATTATTAAAATCATTTATGAAAATCTTTCAAGGTTTTGTAAAGGACCTCACAGAGGTCCTCAGTTATACTGTTACTAATAATGGTAGGGTTAAGATTTGTCAATTTTTGTTCAAAATATGCATGTATATATATATATATATATATATATATATATATGTATATTTTTCAGTAGAGAAGATAACCCCCAAGGGATTTTTTGAAAACTTTCTGGAGATTCATCTATATTATACCCAAGCTAAATTTGTATTCTCGTGATTTTCTATGACTATAAATATCTAGTTCTTCAAACAAGCAAAAAAAGATTCAAATGTTTGTCTACAAAACTATATGTATTTTTTCTGTGTAATCTCTCCTATTGATATAAGTAAATTGGGAACAATAATTCTCATTTTTTGTTTGTTTGGTTTTTTTTTTTTT